>WSYQ01000507.1:0-60046 GCA_011426435.1 Lysiphlebus fabarum
ATTGTTGATAATATTATCAATTGAATATTAATTTAATAATTTATTTTAAAAATTATTGTTTTAAAGCAGTTTTTTAAAGTATCTAGCTCTTGGCCAGAAACGATCGTTTCTCTTCCAAAGATGTTGTTTTTTTTGTAAGTTTCGGTCTTTTATTCATAGACGATCATCTCTCTTTTAGAGATGCAGATTTTTTTCAAAGTTCGAGTCTTTTAAAGTGGTTTTTGGAAAATTAAAAGGGAAGCTATAATTTTTCTTGATAATTTGTATTAATTTAGAACTTCATGCTGTTGTTATGAGTAGAGGAACTGAACAAGTAGGAGAGAGCGATGAAATAAGTGAAATAAGAGGCATATAAATTGTATGGTAAGGGAACGGCGTTGCCATTATCGCTCAAGATCGTCGTTGCTGTAGGAAACGTCACTTCCACCGTATACATATATAAAATACATATATAGGATATATATTTTCAAAGATATAAAATATGAGGGTGATGAATTGGTAAGGAAAAATCTTTAAAAGAATTTTAAGGGTAGTAAAAAAAATAAAAACTCTGAAATTGATGTTGTTTGACTACCTGAGGCAGTTCCCCTATATTCTTCGGGATTATTTATCTTCCGGCCTTCGTACACTGGCGACTTGTAATATAAGATGAGGGTCTAGGATTTTTTTATTCGATAAAAAACTGGTATTTTCAATATTTTTTAATTCTATGGTCTGCTGAATAATGTAACTTATGATCAATATCAATGCGACTTGGAAACGTTTACATTTCGTATTTCTTTTTCTCCTGAAATTAAAAACAGAAAACAATTTTTCAAATCCAAATTTATAAAACTGTTATTTTTGTAACTTTTAAATAAATTAGTTTTCCTTATATATGCGTTTCGAGTAGACTTTTCGAGTCCTGTTCTCAGCATTTCTCAACACGGCCCGAACAGAAAAATCTCAGTCTTAAACGAGCTTCGAGTCTTAAAACGCGCTTCATTGAACTTAAACTGTCTTGTGAGATCTTAAATGAACTTCCATTAGCTTCTCAAATAAAATCACAAGTTTTTCCGAGGTCCCCAAACTCTTCTAAAGGCTTGAATTAAAAGACTTCGAAAGCATTAAAATCTCAGTCTTTCAGACGCTCGATTTGAAAGACTTCAAAAGCGTTCACATTTCTCAGTCTTTCAAAAGCTTGATTTAAAAGACTTCAAAAGGGTCCAAATTCTCAGTCTTTTAGAAGCATGATTTAAAAGACTTCAAAAGCGTTCACATTTTTCAGTCTTTTAGAAGCTTGATTTAAAAGACTTCAAAAGTTTTTAGGTTTAAAAAAAAAAAAAAATTCAGTAAATACGATTTCGAAAGCTTGTAGTCTTAAAATTGAAGGCTTTAAAACTGATTTCAATGAAAATTTTATTTGGGAAGCTAATGGAAGTTCGTTTAAGATCTCACAACACAGTTTAAGTTCAATAAAGCGTGATTTAAGACTGAGATTTTTCTGTTCGGGACTTAGAAAAAATTCAAACTGCCTGATATAAAATTGTTAAGATTTTTATCATTTTGTATATTAAAAAACTATATTTCGCGGATTTTAATTAATATGTAGCTGTTATCATTTATTAATTGATGTTATTGGTTAATTTTTTTTTATTTATATATTTTTTGAAAAAAAAAAATTCAAGTTTGATTGCTTGTAGTGTATTTAATTTTACAATTCACTCTAAATATTTATTCAAGTTTTCATGTTATAAAATTTTTTAAAATAACAAAAATTAGAAACTCAAAGTCTAAGTAGTAAATATATTCACTTATTTTCAATTGATGATGTGGTTGAGTGGTCAACCTATCCGACTTCCACCCAAGAAACCTGTGATCGATCCCGTGCAGATTTTTTTTTTTTGGAAAAATTTTACAAATTTGAAAAAAAAAAAAAAAAATGAAAGACTCCGAAGTCTTTAATTTAAAGACTTCGGATTTAAGAGTTCGAAAGCCTGAGGTCTTCCATAGAAAGACTTTGCAAGCCCGAAGTCTTTCATAGGAAGTCTTCCGAAGACTTCCTAGTTGGACAAATGAAGCGCGTTTTAAGACTTCAAAGGATTTTAAGTTCGTTTAAGACTGAGATTTTTCTGTTCGGGGGGATAAAAAATTAAGACTTGTAAAAAATCACTAAAGCGGTTCTTAACTATTTGCCTTGTTTATAGTTAAGCCACTCAAAAAAAAAAAAAAAAAATTTTAAATCAATCAACTTTAAAAAAAACTGCTTATAAGTGGAGTCCACGATTTGTAGACTTTAAACAAAGCTTTAACGAAACAGCCTTTTTTTTTGTAAATTTGAAATGCTATTTGAGTTTGGTCCCAAATCCCTTCTTCCAAACTTCTTAATTCCTAAAAGTATGCCTTAACCCGTAAGAACAATCTGATTAAGTGTTATATCAAAACAAATTTATATTTATATTGATAAAAATTAATATGAGTTCCTGTGATGAACGAGAGAGTGTCTGGAAATCATCCTTCTAAACGCCACCAGGGATAAAATAGAGAAACTCTCTCATGGTTTTTTGTCAGAGAATGTGTATAGAGAATCTCTACGAGCAAAACGACCATTTCAGTGAGTATGTCTCTTCAGAGACAAAAAAAAAATTATATCTGTATGTATATTCAAGGGTGTTTTTTAATTTTTTTATTTTCTACCCGGGTTCAATCCGACTATTCCCTAATTACCGAACCTATGCTCTAACGCGCAAAAACATTCCAACAAGTTGAAGTTTATAAAAATTTTATTCACATATATTCTGGAGCGATCCGCTAGAATAATAATACTTAGTCAATTCAATTATAAATTATTATTATTCTTTAAAATTTGATGATTTCAATAAAAATGTTTATGCTAGCGGAGCTAGCGGAGCAATTATTAAAAAACTAATAAAAAAAAAAAATAAAATGCATAAAATAGAATGCAAATTATGTGCTATTTTACTGCGGTATTAGTTTTTTCAGTAGACCTATGTAGATAAACAGAAAAAAAAAATTTCCAGAAAATACTATGAAGCTGCCAGAGCATTTTCTAAACTAGATCAAATTTCAAAAAATATAAACTATCAAACTAATATGCTTTTTATGTGCTATTTAACTGCTCAATTTTATTGTTTTACTGCTTCTATAGTTTTCCGGAAAAAGAAGATAAACCTTAAGGTCGTATGATTCTTGAGAAAATTTTTTTAAGAAAACTATGGGAGCAATAAAATTCAGGTGAATTTTATTGGAAAGCACATAAAAAAAATTATAGGATCAGATGTTTAGTTTTGTTTTTTAACAATAATTTTTCAATATGACTGCCAGCGTCACTATATAAAAAATTACATGGGATAAGAAAATCGAAACTGAATGTCTGATATTTACGTGCTTTTTATGTGCTATTTTACTGGTCAATCAGATATTTTATTGCTTCTATAGTTTTTCTGAAAAAAGAAAATACCTTAAGGAGGTATGGTTCTTGAAGAAATTTTTTTTTTTGTGCTTTTTAATAAAACTCACCTTAATTGTATTGCTCCAATAGTTTTCAGAAAATAAAAAAATTTCTTTTTTACGAAAAATACCATTTGTATGGGAAAAATTTATTCTGAAAACCAATTTTTTTAAGCCTAATGTTAAACCTCTGCGACAACTCTATTTTGACTTACTGTTTGTGCCGTTTTTCATTTTTTAGGCAAACAATAACGCATGATAAAATAGTGATCGAGACGTCGTATTAGGCTTAAAACCTGGGTATTCAAAAAATCTATCGCCTCTTTTGAAAAGTTTTGGTCAATGAATCACATTTTTCAAAAAAATGAAAAAAAAAATGATTTTTTTTTTAAATTTAATTTTTGAAAAAAAAAAAAAAAGATACTGAACAGACAATGCTCTTTTCTATGAGGGGCGATGAAGTTTCAATAGACGCGTTGTTGAAGCCTCAGTCTTTATTACAATTTTATTAAAAGTTATAGATACTCCGTATAAGATTCAAAAAGCACGTGTGGTGAAGTTCTACAACTTTTATTCGAGACTATTTTTAAAAAAAAAATTACATTTTTCATAAAATAATAAAAAATAGAATTTTTGAAATATTTTTCTCCTTTTTTTTTTTCAAAAATAGAAAAAAATTGATTATAAGAATCTAAATGTACCTCTCCAGGGGCCATAGAATTTTAGGAACCACGTTTTTTGAGCCTAATTTGAAGTCATTCCGTTGATTCTAACTAAAGTTATATACCTTGCCTTAACTCTATATAATGTTATAAACAATTGCGTAGAAACTTTAATAATGAACTTTTTCGAAATTTTTTTTTCTAAAATTCAAAGAAGACTACGCTTCAATTTGTACCACCAATCTCGGAATTCGTATTTCAAAAATGACGACGGAAAAAATAATTTTTTAAATAGACAATTGGCGAGAGAAGGAGATGCACTTAAAAAATCTGAGCACTTAAAAAAAACTTAGTTTATTTTCTAGACTTAGAAAAAAAAATTTATTTTATTTCTAAGGAATTTTAATTTCTTATTGTTTTCGCTTTTCTTCTGGACCCCCCCCCCCTCCATCCATGGTAGACACCACCCCTAAAAAATTTTCTAAGTCCCTTAATCTCATCCAATACGATATATATGGAAAATAACAGCAAATACAGAGGAAAATATAGGAAAATATCGAGAAAAAAACAATAAATATGGAAAAATATCAGTAAATATAAAGGAAAATATAGTAAAGTGACTGAATATAAAGAAAAAAACGATAAATATGGGAAAATATCAGTAAATATAAAGGAAAATATAGAAACTTCACTGAATATAAAGAAAAAAACAATAAATATGGGAAAATAAAAAGAAGAAAGTGATTCCGGACATGAAGATGACCCATTAGAAGGAACAAGCAAAATGAATGAAAATCAAATAAATTTTAGTTGTAACAAGAATCATTGTAACGATGGAAAATGAAATAAAATTGTAGTCACGAATTTCGATAAATATTAAAAAAGAAATTAAAATTCCCCCCGCAGGGAAGGCATAATTGCTTCAGCAACTGTTTGATCATTTTTTTGGACTTAGTAGATATATCGAAGGATCATATAAATTATAAAAAATATAATTGCGAAGGAATAGATAATATTAAAGTAATTTTTATTACATACGCATGTGCGGTAGATTCAGCAAAAGATGATATAAATTTCTCCAGATTTTATACTACTTTACCTTTGTAAAACTAGTCAAAAAATAAAATAGCCACTACGAATATGGCAAAAGGTTATAATCGGAGAGCCTCTCCGCAGGACTTCTTGGGCCTGAATTACGATACTCCCGTAATTTATATCAATTTTTCGGTGGTAAAATCGTTTAAAACGTTAGATCCCGAGATAAAAATTTTTCAGTCTTTGAACTATCTCTGAGTTTCTGAAGAATATCTGAATAATAATCAAAACAAAATCACAGATTTATGTACCTCGAAAAGCCTCAATTTTTGATGTATAAACATCTTTATAACCATATTTATCAAACAATTGGTTATAAAGAGCATGCAATTGCAAAAATAAATAACATTTCAATAAATTATTTATTTAATTGCTTTTTTTTTCCTAGCTTTTTCACCTAGTTAATTCATCTAAAATTACAAAAATAATTTTTTTTAATAGACAAACGGTTACGGGAGTTTAAATATTGTTTGACTAATTATTTATCTATAGATTATAATCACAACTGTATATTTCTAGCCATTGAAGTTTTTAAAATACATTTTTAAGAAATATAGTTAATAATTATTTAATAAAAAAATTACTATTAGAGAAGATGGAGTTGCTGAAAAACAAGTACTCGTAGAATTATTATTTCAAAAATTATTCAATAAATTACATTTGCTTTTCTGGACATTTGCATTTGATAAATACATGTGAGATTGCATGAATTTTTTTTTTCAATAAATCGTATTTAAATGGCTTCGGAAATGAGTGCAAATAAAAAAATGACAATAACTTGTTTAATTAATGTTCAAAAAATTATCAAATCAATTGCATCTTTTTTCTTGCCATTTGTTTTTTTAAATCCATTTAAGTTTACATAAATTACTTTTTTGAAGAACAAATGACTAATAGAAAATATGGAGTTGCTTGTAGAAATATTATTTAAAATATTGTTCAATCAATTGCATCATTGGCCATTTGTTTATGATAAATAAACAAATAAAATATCTAAATTGAACTTAGCTAAGGAAAAAGGATGAAAAAAAAGACATCTAACTATAGAATCAATGAAAAAAAAATTATTTAAACAACTGAATTGATCTCCCTATAATCATTTATTTATTAGAAATGCATTGAAAATTACATAGAATAATTTTTTAAATAAACAAATGGTTACAGAAAAAGAGGCAAAATGCAATAAAAAATGGACAATTACTTTTACAACTACTGTTTAAAAAATTATTCGATCAATTGCATTTGTCTTCTTAAAGTCATTTGTTGATTTAAAATATATCAAAAATTATCCAAATTAATCATTCGAATAAACAAACAGCTACGAAATATGATGCAAATAGAAAAATAAACAACTAACTATAAAAATATTCTTTAAAAATTTATTTAAAAAAATGCATCTGTTTTTCTAGCTGTTTCTTGTGTAATGCATTCAAAATTACCTAAATTAATTAGATTCATAAACAAATACTTGAAAAATAATTATTCAAAAATTTATTTATGCAATTAGATCTATCTTTCTAGATAATCAATAGTTAAAAATAAATCTCCAATAAATAATTAATAATTCTTAAATCAACGATTGGCTATGGATGAATACATAATTTTAAAAATAGACTATTATTTATGCAATTACTCTTTAATTAATTATACAATCAATGGAATTCTTCATTTTAGCTATTTTTACCTTATGAATTTATCTAAAATTACATGAATTATTTTTTTCAATAAACAAATAGTTCCGAAAGAAGATATAATCGTTTAGTTATTGTTGAAAAACTTATTTATTTAATTACAGCTGCCGGTAGACCTTAAATTTAATGAATTTCGAATAAATGATTAATAATTTTTGAATGGACAAATGACTGAGGGAGAAAATGGATTTGTTGAAAAAAAACAAGCACTTGCCTAAATATTGTTCAAAAATCATATAATTATAATAATAATATATTTGTTCTTGAAAAATTCAGTACAGAAGAAAATGTAAAAAAAAAAATAAACTATTATTGGTGCAATTACTCTTTAAAAAATTATTTAAACAACTGCATCTATCTTCCTAGCTATTTGTTATAATTATAAATAGCTACAAACAACGTTGCAAATTAAAAAAAGACAATAACTAATACAATTACTCTTGAACGAATTATTTAAACAATTGCATCTTTTTTATTATCCATTTGTTCTTGATAAATGCATTCGATTGTTGTATAATAGTTATTAATTAATTAATATTATCAATAAATAATAATCAATATTATTAAAAAAAATAATGAGGATTAGTAATAAATAATAATTAATATTATTATCTTGTTATATGTATCAAAAATTTCTAAATTTCGAAACCGGAAGCAGAGTATTAAAAAACAATACTTTACAATACTCTGTTTCTTCATTGCGATCAAAAGTATTTAAATAATATAAATATATGTTGGTTTGCCACGCACTTTATGTATAGCACCAAAAAAAAAAAATTTTGGATAGAACATTTTAAAAAAAAGCAGTTTGGAAAATTTGAGAGAGTTGGAATAAGTTTACGGGTTAATCGACCGTGGCAGCATACCATGGTGGCATTTAAAAAAAAAAAGAAAATAGAAAAAATTGAAATTTTGTGAATTCTGGACTCAAGGCCTTAACTATTAAAAAAATTTCATTGAGTCCAAATGTTTTTAAATTTTAAATTTTTTCTCAATTTTTTTTTTTTGTGCCAAAAAAGTGCCACCCTAAACAAATCGAGATATCTTACATTTTCAAAACTATTTTCGCGCCAAAGATGTTTACACATAATCAACCCGTGAGCCTAGAATGGCTCACAAAGTTTTTTAGTATTTCTTTTTTTTTTAAACAATTTAGATTCAACTACATGTATCGAAAATAAAATTTCTTCGTTAGTTTTTATTGTAAATTAATTAATGGCAAAACAAGTTAAATTACGAACTGACTGAAATTTCGGATACTTGACGCTTTTTTTTGTACAAAATACTCGTTTTTTGTTTTTTGTTAGATATCACATCTTTTTGTAAAGTTTTTTTTGTAACATACACAATTCATATATCATCAAGTTTAATATTTATTTATAATTATTTTACCGGTGTATTATTTGATGTTTATTATTTTTATAATACAATATTGCAATATATTTGTATATCTGGAGTGCAGCCAACAGAAATGAGCAAGAGAGAAAAGAAAAAAAAGAAAATTTATAATCTTATACTGCACTACCAACTTAACAAAATCAGAAATCTGGATTTTCAGCTAAAAACGCAAAACTGTTAATTTACCCAAGTAGAAATTCAGATAGAGATCAGATCAGGTTCGGATCAGGGTAACTTGATTTCAAATCCAGCCCGGATCAGGCATCTGGATCCGAATTGGATCCAGATGTAATGTTTTTTCGTAGGGTTTGGATCAAGATCGGATCCGGCTTCCTTGACGCTATCTTCAGGATAACATAAAGATACATGATCCAGATTACATCAAGATACTGAATCCAATCCTAATCAGGATACATGATCCAAAACGGATCACAACAATGGATCCAATCTTGATCAAGATACTGGATCTAATCCTGATCAAGATAGATGAACCAAAATGCGCCGAATTTCCAAATCGAAAAAAAAATTTCGACATTTTAATTCGTATTGATTTGTAGTTTCTTTATGGATTTGGTCTACGTTTATAATTAATGAAACGAAAAAACCTAAACTAAATTAAACTAATCATGTATGCCCCTACGACTGCAAGATTTCTAAACTGACGGATTTCACGCTCGGCCATGGCCATAAACGAATGATCGGGAGAATTTTTGTGGTATCATAAGTTTCACCCAGTACAATAATTATATTAATCAAATCAATGTCAATGTAAGAGTATAAATAAAAATGAATAGATTTTATGAACTAAAATTTGGCAGAATTCATGATACATTGTATAAAATGAATCATTTATTTTTTTTTACGATTTTCTTGATCCGGATGACATCAAGAAAACACTATTAAATCCTGAATAGAATACCTAGATTAAGGCCTGGCCAGGATTTGATCAAGCATCCCTATTCAGGATTTGATAGTGTTTACTTGATGTTATCCGGATCAAGAAAAATGAAGATTGAAAACAAAAAATGTCAAGTATTTTTTACCTGATCAAGCCCTGGTCAGGATTTGATCAGGATATCTCGATTCAGGATTTGATGATGTTTACTTGATCCTATCCGGATCAGGATGTCATAGATCCGTATTCAGGCTACCACTAAACAATTTCTCCTCGGTTAATTGTTCAATTAAAAAAAATATATGCTACTAAAAAATCTAATTTTTTTTTTTAAATAAAGCTTGACATCGATTTATAGGATCATTACAAAACCCCGTATTTTTGAATTGATTCCATCATATTTTAATTAATGTTGAAAAATTGGGGACGGAAGGGGTCTCCAATGTGTTGTGTATAATAAGGCACGGTAGTTACTCTTACACACACGTATAAATTTCCTTTCTCATACTTGACTCGAGGCACTACCGTGCCTCTTGATGTGACTTTCTCAATAATACAATATTATAAATTCAATAATTATAAATATATTTTTTTGAAGTATACTAGTCGATCTTCATTTTGGTTCTAAAAAAAATTAAGACTAACCATATTGTATGAATAAATTTAATAACGATATATTGTACAATGACAATAATAGTTTTCTTTCTTAAACTAGCCCATCAATGTCTGTTTTTTTTTTTTTAAATATAATATTGAAAAACAATATTAAAAATGAATTATTATTGTATAATGATACAATGAATTATGTTTTAAATTTAGCAGATATTATTTGACATGCAACAATAATAAAATTGCAATAATAAAGTATACATAATCTTATATCAAGAGACTCGGTAGAGCCTCGACTCATTTTTTCCCAGCGCGAGACTTACCGGGTATATAATGTAAATAGGTTGCATGGGTATGAAGTCACGAATTTTTATTTGCTTAATAACTCTCTTAATATTTATTATAAATGAGAACTAAAATTACTTTCCTTATTAATGTCGATATTTCCCTATCCAATAAGCCTAATCTTGAATTTTTCCGATGTATGGTTAAAAAGATATAATATTCCGAATAAGCCAGGTACAAGATTTGACTAAAAAATAAATTTAGTAAAATTGTCGAGTTTCTGCATTTTTCTCTCTTTTACGTTCATCGTGTCACTCTACAAACGAAAATCTCAAATTTGTAAGTATTCATACAATACAATTGTTTGTAAATTCAAATTAAGTTTGCATTCAATCAACAATAGTTAACTTTATTCAAATAAATTTTGACACTTTTATTTCGCTGCTTTCGTTTTCGAAAACTTTGAATAAAAAAGTACGAATTCTGATGATCTACAATTCTGCAATAAAGGGAAAAAATGAGTCCTTTTTGTATATAAAAATTCGATATTTTTGTTTTGTTTTTATATTTTATTATTACTATATTGTAGTTATTATATATTCATTTTTTTTTATTATATAACTAAATAAAAAAAAAGTTACATTAATCTGTTGAGAACACTCAACTGCACTCAACACAATTAATTATTAATAATGATAAACAATTTAATAATATATATTTTTTTTCTATAACCAATAATTCTGACAGCTGAACTCTATATATACCATATAACTTACTATATACCTATTTATACAACAGTATAAAGACTAGAGACCAGGAGAATCAACTATGTACATCGGCGATGGGACAATAACACGGCGCAACGGGAGAATCCAAGTTAACCCGGGGAATTTCGGGAAGGTGTGCTCGTTGTGATGGCTTGTCAATCACCGGTTTGTGGGGAGGCTACAGTCGTTCACTTCCCCGTTAATTATATATTAAAATTTTCTCCGTTAAGAGTATTCTTACTCTGACTAAGCTTTCATAGTTCAGGTAGTATATTCTGAAATAAGGAATAGGAAGGTAAGGTGTGTGCCTGACGTCTTTGAGTGTCAGGGAGTTTACGACCATAGGTAACTAATCAAATAAGTCAGATTTCTCGCGAAGCTTACGAGCCTGTTTTCATTTTGGCCTGAGATTTCCGACGAATCTCAGGTGATTAGTTATCAAGGTGAAATTAAACAAGTTTCTTTTGTTCTTCTTCTCTCAGCCAGAGACACTCAGAACAAAAGTTTGCGTAGACTTCAAATGACTCGATTGAAACAAGCGTCCTAGCTGTTTCTGGCCATCCTACATCTGCGCGTTTGTCAAGTAGTGCAACACGTTGAGCATCGTACTTGGGGCATCTAAGAAGGAAGTGTTCTACATCGTCGCGGCTCACTCCGTCACAATCACAGGGCTCCGTGGGCCTAAGTTCAAATCTGCTTAGGTAAGCATTGAAGTTCCCGTGGCCGGTGAGAACCTGTGTTATGAAAGAATTAGTCGTAAACGATGTACAACCTAAGCGGTCTGTAATGGATTTGAAAAAGAGACGGGTTGTTGTTCGGTGTGGTGCTGCTTTATATTCTCCATCTCAGGCTTTGATGGCGAAGGGACAATATATGTCGTAAAACAAGCATGTGTAAATGTGGCTATAGAGGCGCTGGCCTCGTATCGGCTAACCAAAACCAGCCAATCAGGGCCCACACTAATAAAAAAATATTAAACTGTAAAAATTTCTTTGCTTTTGTGTTGTTAGCAATTTTTTTGTGACGTTTTAATATTAAAAAAAAATTTATGTATCCAATATTTTGGAGTAATTTTTTTGACAGATGAAATGGTTATGTTTTGCTCAAATAAATCTGTGCATTAATAATTTAAATTAAATACATGTGTGCATGTGTGAGTGGTTCGAGGTCGACATCAGCGCTGAAACGGCATGTTTATCAAACCTCCTTCTATAGAGAAATGTACGACGTTTTTGGTCTCATTTGGCTAGCCCTCCACTCCATAGAGTTGACTCTCCTGGTCTCTAGTCTTCATATACAACAGTTACCGACGGCAGGCTGCGATCAGCTGCGATGATACACGTATACTATATGTATATGTATGTATTTGTCCATCAACGCAATATAAAAATAATTTGATCATTAGTCAATGGCGTTGGCGCAAGATCCGTTATTCTTCCGGATATGACGCTTTTTTTTGAGATTCTCATTTTACTTCATACCAATCACAATACCCATACCCACCCCTAAAGATGTTTACACATCAAAAGTTATTTAAAAAATTATTTGAACAAAAAATATTATAAACAATTGTATAAAACCTTTAATAATAAACTTTTTTTAAAATTTTTTTTTCTATAAAATGAAGGAGAATTTGCTCGAAATAAAGTACCTATAGGATTATTGTCTTAAAAATTATTCATGCAATTACATCTGTCTTCCGAAGCCATTAGGTATTTGGAAATGCGTTTAAAATTATTAATTCGTCATTTTCTAATAAATAACTGTCTAAAAGACGAGATGCATTAAAAAAAGACCAATACTTGTAAAATTATTATTCCGAAAATTATTAATGCAACTGAATTTGTTTTTCTGGCCTGAATTTGACTTCTGGTTTTTTGACAATTGCATCAAAAATTGAAAAGATTAATTTTTCAAATAAACGAATGGCTACAAAAGATGTGATTAAAAAGTCAATTACTTGTTTAGTTATTGCTTAAAAAATTATTCAATCCATTACATAAAGCGTGTTTTCGTATATATTGCAGAAAAAAAAAATTTGTTCATTATTAAAGATTCTACGCAATTATTTAAAGCATTTTTTGTTTCAATAATTTTTTTTTGTCGTTATTTTTGAGGTACAAATTTTAATCTTGGTGAAAGATTACATTAGAATTATTCTGCATCTGTAGCATTTTTTTTTTTCTCCGAAGTTGTTTTAATAAAAAATTCATATATTTAACCCTTTATGACCCTTCGAGGTACAAGTTAAAGCAATGGCTGTACAAATTATAGTAAAATTCAAAACGCTTGTAAAATGTATTCCAGAAAAATTTTCTAGGACACTTGCGGGCTAACTTTATATAGCTGATTTCAACGAGA
Source organism: Lysiphlebus fabarum (assembly GCA_011426435.1). NCBI lineage: Eukaryota > Metazoa > Arthropoda > Insecta > Hymenoptera > Braconidae > Lysiphlebus > Lysiphlebus fabarum. The sequence continues at coordinate 13,214 of WSYQ01000507.1, forward strand.
TATAGTTTTTTTTATTTTTCTAAAATTCGTTTTTTTTTTTTTTTTGTTCGAATTACGTAGAGTTGAGAGTTAATAAGGCAAGCTATAACTTTTGTTAGAATCAACGGAATGACTTCAAATTAGGCTCAAAAAACGTGGTTGTTGAAATTCTATTGCCCCTTAAGGGATAGATTTGGATTCTAATATTCAATTTTTTTCTATTCTTCGAAAAAAAAATGACAAAAATATTTCAAAAATTCTATTTTTTATTATTTTATGAAAAACATAATTTTTTTTGAAATGTCTCAAATAAAAGTTGTAGAACTTTACCACACATGCTTTTCAAATCCTATACGGAGTATCTATGACGATTTTTTTAAAAGTTAGAGCTTTTTTAAAAAATTATTAGAAAACTAGGCAAGCTATAACTTTTGATAAAATTGTAATAAAGACTTAGGCTTTACCAACGCGGCTATTGAAACTCCATCGCCCCTTGAAAAGTTAATGAAAAAAAAGCACTTGGCGAAGTCGAAATGGATAAAACGCTTTGTAATATAATATTAACTTAAAAACATGAGCAAAAAATGTATTTTATGTTAAAATACAACGTTTTTCTTTTTTCGAATTTGATAGGAACTTGATAAGTATCGGAACTGTGGTTCTCTGGAACTATTTTGTTATGAAACATTTTTTTTTTTTGGCGACCATATTTCATATAAGAGTAGAGCAGAGCAGTACCTTTCCAGTATACTTTTCCGAGTTCGTTATTGTCGGAAAATATAGATTTAACGAAATACAGGTACGACATATGCACGTACGTGCCTTAGTAACCAAAAAGCATGCCACCTGAAACGAAACAAAAAATAAAGAGAAGAGTTAGAACGAAAAAGTGAAAGTTTTAAGGCCAACTCACACAGTTACATGGTTAAAATGATTGCGAATATAAGATAGTTTATCAAAAAAAAGAGTCAAAGATGGTTAAAATTCACCTGCAATTACGTTGGAAAGAAGAAGTATAGCCTGAGTATAAGGACTGTCCTTGTTCACCGTGATAGGTATACCTATCTCATTTATCTTCTTTTTTTTCTCATACAGATATAAATGCAGTCTTCACCTAAAACTCTCCGGGCCAATCACCTCAAAATAAGCCAAGCAGGTTTTGGTGCATCGCAATTATTAATATAAGAACAGAAAACATCATATAATGAGATAGAAAGAATCGAGGAATAAAGTTGCTCTTGTTTTTTTATTACTTTTTTTTATACCTGCCAACTTACCTTCAAGAAGCAAACCGAAAAAAGAGAAAAGAAAAACCAACGAAAAATATGATGATAAACGCGTCTATCGACACAGTTATTTTTTTTTTGCCCCAAAATGAAAAAAAAATTTACAGATCTTTTTCATTCCATTATTAGAAAAAATATCACAAACATGTGTTGTTTCTTTCTTCAATGATGTTTGCTCCTTTATCCCTTTAAAGTTTTTTTTTAATGTTTTAAGATATTTTTTGAATTTTACTGAACAAGTTACACTACGACTAAAAAGTGTTATAAAATATATTGCAGACAAAATAATGATTCAAAGACTACAAAAATAATATTCTTCTTCTGTATATATATTCAAGTTTTAGAAAGTGGCCTTGTAAATTGTTACTAATTGTCATGAGAAGTTTTGAAATGGGTTTAAGCTAAAACAATAATAATAATAATAATAATAATAATAATAATAATAATAATAATAATAATAATAATAATAATAATAATAATAATAATAATAATAATAATAATAATAATAATAATAATAATAATAATAATAATAATAATAATAATAATAATAATAATAATAATAATAATAATAATAATAATAATAACTGAACGTAATTTTTTTTGTCTCATGGCTCTTCCAGCGAAGAAAGTCCCTACAAACTGAATATCAAGCAATAAGCAAATGATAATTAATTAAACAATATACCCGCGCCGTTGTTTATTCTTTCGATTATGCTAGTGAACAGGGTAGTTACCCTAACAAACAAATGAATAGCATTTTGGCCGATTAGGACTCATGGTTAATCCAGAGACACATCCAAGCATGCTTACGAAATATTTCAATATAGGTCTACTTACCTCAGTGGCTGAAACGCAAGAGCGTCTGCTCAGGCAAAAAGCCCGGAGACAAGAGAGCAATCATGTTGCCGGATAGTTTCAGGTTTCCTGACGCAACATTGAATGAATTATGCAACATTGATGATCGAGCAATATTCACACAGAAGTATGTTAAACACTTACATGTTTTCTTTCATTGAAGCTCAATTTGATGAATTGATTTGTTTAGAAAATAACAAGTATTGTTGTTATTAATATATTTATTTAAAATCCAATTATGAATATAAATAATTTATGTATTATATTTATAAAAATATATAAATAAATATGTTTATTTAAATAAATAACAAGTGATTTTTGTTGGACAAATCTTGAGCAGTGTTTGAAAAGTGAATCTAATCCACCATAAATAAGCATATAAAACATAAAAATATGAGCCCCTGAGAAATCACGTGGGTTTCATTCGTTTTATCCTTTTTTATACGTTTCATCCATGATTAACTGTCAAAAACTCAAAATTTTACAATATGCACATCCCTGTGTTAGAGTATAGGCTGTTGAGGCTCACGGAATGGAGCAAGTATATAATGTCGCCGAGGATGGAGCTCGCATTCGCATGGTTCCATGTTCACGTGTTGTTTTTGTTTACATTTTTGAATGGATTTGTTACAATTGTTAATGTGATAAATTCACAAGTAAAAATATAATTATTTAATAATTAATGCAACAGTTTTTAGTATCATCAACAAAAAATTGATCAATTTAATATCAATAAGTCATACATTAATTTATAAGTAAGTTTTAATTTTATATAATACAAAATAAAAATATACCCCAGTTGAAATTTTTTAGTCCGGCTGAGTCTTTAGCATCCTACTCAGTCCTAAACGCAGGCTAATTGTAATTTATCGACTTTGACAGTCTTTCTTTAAAGACAATCATCTTTTATCGTCTTTTAAAAATGTTTAATTTTATTCTTCTATCTCTTTTTATTTTTAATAATTTTTAAAGCAGGCTTCTTTAAACCGATCGTCCTTCTAAGTCTTATTTTAATTTCTATTTATTTTATAAGTCCCAGAAAAAACTTAGAAAAATTGGCTAAAGAAAAGGATGCATTCGCGAAAAAGATAATTACTTGTAAAAAAATTAGTTGAAAAATTATTTATGCAATCACATTTGTTTTTTTAGGCAATAGACAATTGAAAATACATTTTAAGTGATTAATTAATAATTTCTAAGTGAAAAATTAGCTAAGAAAAACGATGTATTTGCAAAAATTACTTGTAAAGTACTTGTAAAAAATTTGTTTAAATAATTATTTATCTGAATGCATCTGATTTTATAGGAAATTGGATATTAAGAATTCATTAAAAATTAACAATTAATTATTTTTGAGAATACAATTGGTTAAGAAAAAGGATGCATTTGCAAAAAAGACAAGTACTCGAAGAATAATTGTTTTAAAAATTGTTTAACTAAATAAATTTATTTTTATTAAAAATTGGGTTTTAAAAATGTATTTAATAATATAAATTAATAATTTTTAAGTGAACAATTGGCTAAAGAAAAGGATTTAATTGCGAAAAATACAATTACATGTAAAATAATTTTTTCAAAAATTATCTATGCAATTACATATATTTTTATAGCCAATTGACTGTTAAAAATGCATCTAAAATAATTTTAAATGTCTATTAGCTATAAAAACAAATGTAATTACATAAATAGATTTAAAATAATTGTATTAGAAATACTCGTATTTTTTGCAAATACAATTTTTTTCGTAGCCAATCGTCCATTTAAAAATTATTTATTAATAATTTTGAATGCATTTTTAATTGTCTTTTGGCTGAAAAAACAAATATCATTGCATAAATAATTTTTAAAACAGTTATTTTACAAGTACTTGTCTTATTGTGCTAATACATTCTTTTCTTTAGCCAATTGCTTACTTAAAAATTATTAATTTATATTATTAAATACATTTTTAATACTCAATTTTCAATGAAAATAAATTTATTTGGTTAAATAATTATTAAAACAATTATTCTACGAGTAATCATCTTTCATAAGCTGCATATAGGTATGAAAATTCTCCTAACTTTAAGTTAATTAAAATTTATCAAATTATCAGTTCGCTAAAACGGTCTCGCGTGAAAATCCTCGGCATGGCAATCGGAGGTCCCGGGTTCGAATCCTCCTCGGAACCAAAAAATTTAATAGTTTTAATTTTCGGATATTTTAGGTTTAATTACAATTATTCATTAGCTAGCAATTATAATTAATAATCTATTTGAAAATATTAATTAATTATTTATTTTTTATTTATTTATTTAATAAATAATGTTGAATTAGTTTATATTTTTGGTTTATCCAAGTAATTAGAAGGACGCATCAGGACGATCATCTTTATTTAAAGAAAGAATCGATTTAAAAATAGCAGGCTTATGCAGGACGATTGTCATTCAACGTCCAGCATTTATGTTGTTTTCTTTAGCCCGCATCGTCCTGGAACTTGCACAAATAAGGAAGCTTGCGGGCTAAAGAGAGTTGCAGGACTAAAAAATTTCAACTGGAGTATAAATATAAACAATTAGGTATCATAATCTCTATTTGTTTGTATAGCTTTAATGTTGAAAACATAAATTATTATAATTACATTTACTACTACTTTATTTTTTCTTATTCTTTTTTTCAGAAGGAAACATTATGCAAAAAATTCTAAAAAAATAGATGCAGCTAAAAAAATATTTTCAACAGAAATTATTGTTTTTATTTAAGTCCCCATTATTCTTTAGCTGATTGTTTATTTAACAATTACATTTAGACATTTATTTATCAAGAAAATGAAAAAAAGCAGCTAAGAAAATATATGCACTCAGAAAAATATATATCCTAGCAATAATTATTCAATATAAAGTGCTTTTTTTCAAGTTCATCTCTTATTTCCTTAGCTATCTTATTTTCAGGAACTCATTGATTGAAAAAGTTAAAAGAACAACCCCAGTTGAAATTTTTCAGTCCTGGAACTTTCTTTAGCCTGCAAGCGTCCTTATTTGTGCAAGTTCCAGGACGATGCAGGCTAAAGAAAATAACATAAATGCCGGACGTTGAAAGACAATCGTCCTGCATAAGCCTGCAAATTTTAAAGAAAACCAGTCTTTAAATAAAGACGATCGTCCTGCATAAGCCTGATATTTTTTAATTGATTCTTTCTTTAAATAAAGCTGATCGTCCTGAAGCGTCCTTCTAGTTACTCGGATAAACCAAAAATATAAACTAATTGAACATTATTTATTAAATAAACAATAAAAAATAAAAAATTAATTAATATTTTCAAATAGTTTATTAATATAATTTTTGCTAGCTAATCAATGATTTTAATTAAACCTAAATTATCCGAAAATTAAAACTACTTTATTTTTTGGTTCCGAGGAGGATTCGAACCCGGGACCTCCGATTGCCATACCGAGGACTTTCACGCGTGACCGTTTTAGCGAACTGACAATTTAATAATTTTTATTTAACTTAAAATTAGGAGAATATTTATACCTATATGCAGTTTATGAAAGATGATTACTTGTAGAATAATTGTTTTAATAATTATTTAACCAAATAAATTTATTTTTATTGAAAATTGGGCATTAAAAATGTATTTAATAATATGAATTAATAATTTTTAAGTAAGCAATTCTCTAAAGAAAAGGATGTAATTGCGAAAAATACAATTACTTGTAAAATAATTAGTTGAAAAATTATTTATGCAATCCCATTTGTTTTTTAAGGCAATAGACAATTACAAATACATTTTACGTGATTAATGAATAATTTCTAAGTGAAAAATTAGCCAAGAAAAAAGATGTATTTGCAAAAAAGAAAAGTACTCGTAAAATAATTGTTTTAAAACATATTTGACCGATTGCATTTGTTTCCCTAGCCAATCAGATATAAAAATGTATATTTAAAATTATAATTTATCAATTTTTAAATAAACAAGACAAGTACTTGTAAAATAATTGTATTAAAATTTATTTAATCAATTGCATTTGTCTCTCTGGACAATCGGATGTTAAAATTCATTTAAATACATAAATTAATAATTATTTTCAAGAATACAATTGGCTAAGAAGAAGGATGCATTTGCAAAAAGACAAGTACTTGTAAAGTAATTGTTTTAAAAATTATTTAATTAAATAAATTTATTTTTATTGAAAAGTGGGTATTAAAAATGCATTTAAGAATACAAATTAATAATTTTTAAGAGAACAACTGGCTAAGAAAAAGGATGCATTTGCAAAAAAGACAAGTACTTGTAGAATAATTGTTTTAAAAATTATTTATGCAATTATATTTGTCTTCTTAGCCCTTGGACATATAAAATTGCATTAAAAAATATAAATTAATAATTTTTAAGAGAACAACTAGCTTAGAAGAAGGATGCATTTGCAAAAAAGACGAGTACTTGTATAATAATTGTTTAAAAAATTATTTACGCAATTTCATTTGTTTTTTTAGCCAATAGACAATTGAACATAAATTTTAAATAATTAATTAATAATTTTTAAGTGAACAAGTGGCGAAGGAAATAAATGCATTTGCAAAAAAGACAAATATTTGTAAAATAATTGTTTTAAATCTATTTTATTGCAATTACATTTGTCCATATAGCTAACAGACATGTAAAAATGCATATTAAATTATTAATTTTTTATTTTCTAATGAACAATATAGACTAAACGAAAAAAAGACAATTATTTATGTAATTACTTGTCTTTTTTGCAATTACATCCTTTTCTTTAGGCAATTGTTCTCTTAAAAATATCTAATTTATATTTTTAAATGTCCAAGGTCTAGAAAGACAAATGTAATCGCATATATAATTATTTAAACAATTTTTTTGCAAGTACTTGTCTTTTTTGCAATTACATCTTTTTCTTTAGCCATTTGTATTCTTAAAAATGATTAATTGTTAATTTTAAATACATTTTTAGATGTCCAAAGGCTAAGAAGAAAGATGTTATTGCACAAATAATTTTTTAAACAATTATTCTACGAGTACTTGTCTTTTTTGCAATTACATCACTTTCTGTAGCCACTTGTTCATTTAAAAATTATCAATTAATTATTTTAAATCCATTCTTCAATGTCTATTGGCTAGAGAGACTGATGCAATTGATTATATAATTTTATAAATAATTATTTTACAAATAATCGTCTTTCTTGCAAATGCATCCTTTTCCTTAGCCAGCTGTTCTCTTAAAAATTATTAATTTGTATTCTTAAATGCATTTCTAATACTCAATTTTTAATATAAATAAATTTATTTGATTAAATACTTTTTAAAACAATTACTTTACAAGGACTTGTCTTTTTTGCAATTACATCTTTTTCTTTAGCCACTTGTTCACTTAAAAATTATTAATTTATATTTTTAAATGCATTTTTGTATGTCCAAGGTCTAAGAAGACAAATATAATTGCATAAATAATTTTTACAACAATTATTTAACAAGTACTTGTCTTTTTTGCAAATGCATTCTTTTCTTTAACCAATTGTTTACTTAAAAATTACTAATTTATATTTTTAAATGCATTTTCAAATGTCTAATGCCCGGGGAAGACATGCAATTGTTAAATAATTTTTAAATAATTATTTTCCAAGTATTCGTCTTTTTTGCAAATGCATCCTTTTCCTTCAGCTACTTGTTCACTTAAAAATTATTAATTTATATTTTTAAATGCATTTATAATAAACAAATGGCTAGGAAGACAAATGTAATTGCACGAACAATTTTTTAAATAATTATTCTACCGTTATTGTCTTTTTTACATATGCATCCTTTTTCTAAGCTAATTGTATTCTTAAAAACTATTAATTCATATTTTTAAATGTCTACTGGCTATGAAGACAGATGTAATTGCATAAATAATTTTGTAAACAATTATTCTACGAGTACTTGGCTTTTTTTGCAATTACATCTTTTTCTTTAGCCACTTGTTCACTTAAAAATTATTAATTATTTATTTAAAATATATTTTTAATTGTCTTTTGGTTAAAAAAACAAATATTATTGCTTAAATAATTTTTTAAACAATTATTCTACGAGTACTTTTCTTTTTTGCAAATACATCTTTTTTCTTAGCTAATTTTTCACTTAGAAATTATTAATTAATCACTTAAAATGTATTATTAATTGTCTATTGCCTGAAAAAACAAATGTGATTGCATAAATAATTTTTCAACTAATTATTTTACAAGTAATTATCTTTTTCGCGAATGCATCCTTTTCTTTAGTCAATTTTTCTAAGTTTTTCTGGGACTTATAAAATAAATAGAAATTCAAAAAGGACTTAGAAGGACGATCGGCTTAAAGAAGCCTGCTTTAAAAATTGTTAAAAATAAAAAGAGATAGAAGAATATAATTAAACATTTTTAAAAGACGATGCAGGATGATTGTCTTTAAAGAAAGACTGTCAAAGTCGATGCAGTACGATCAGCCTGCATTTAGGACTGAGCAGGACGCTAAAGACTCAGCAGGACTAGAAAATTTCAACTGGGGAAGCAACTAAAAAAATGGAATCGAGGAAAAGATAATTTATTTTTTTTTTTTAAATAAATAAATGCCTTTAAATTATTTTTAAGTCAACAAATTACTAAAGAAAAAAATAGACTTAATAGGAAAAGACAATTTATCCACTTTTCTATCTATATTATTCTATATTAGGTGGATTTAGATTCCTTAAAATCATTATAGGCGCTCCAATTTTCAATGTTAATATATGAGATGGTAATCCAGATATTTTTAATGAATTTAAAAACTCCATTGGATAATATATTGCGTGTTCAGGAGAACATACTATATCAATGGATTTATATGTTTTACAATTCCCTGGAAGAGAATTTGAAATATCCATATTTATTTGATTAACTTTTTTGGTGCGATAATAGCTCTTTCACATAACCATTCAGTATCAATATAATTTATATGTATATTAAGAAACACTTTTTGTAATAATAAATCTATTGAATCTACAATATTACAAAAATTTGATGGAAATGTAATTGTATCATCAGAATTTTTTTTCAACTTTTCATCTCCAAGAAGTAATAAGTGTTTTGAAAAATCTTCTAAAGTAGAATCAGCAGTTAGAAATACCCGCATGTTTTTTGTTAATGTTATTATTTGTACATGTTCCATAAATATGAGTTTTTTAAACATGCATTTATTTGATCAGCTGGTGAAATAATTGGTAAAGTTTGTCAAAAATCACCAGCTAAAATAACAACAACTTTTCCCATTATAATTTTGTAAAGTTTTATCCAAAGCTTCTAATTCTTCTTTATTGGCCATTGTAGATTCATCCCAAATTATAATTTTTGTTTGCTTTAATAATTTACATGTTGCAGGGTTACTTATGATATGACATAATGGCTCATCAGATAGATTAAAATTAAGTGGTAGTTTGAGTGCAGAATGTACTGTACGTCCACCGTCGTACTCCGAATTAGATTTGTTGATTTTAGATTTTGTTTCTATATTTTCATTTGAAAAATAGACACGTTGTCCATTTTCAAGATGTAGATTTAAATGTTGAATGTTTGGATATCGATCATGAATTTTAAAACCGAGAATTCGCCATTTTGCTTCATTACTACTTATATACCGTCCAGATTGATATTATTCAATTTCATCATTTTTATTTTGTACAGTAAAAACTATTTGATCACTACCTTTATGTATATATTTTAGTATATATTTAATTGCAACTACCGAACTGCATAATTCGACATTAACATGAGCTTTCATTATTTTAGAAATAAGTGGACAATAAGGGACAATCCAACGATTGTCAATATTTATTTTTTCATATTTATTGTGAATTCTAGCATTAATTGCAATCTGAAAACCACCATTTGCTATACTTCTTCTATATAAAGGATATCCGTTTCTATCGGATCTTGTAGCATCAATTAAAACACCAGGATAATTATATGAACATTTTCCGTTTTTCATACATGGTGAAAAGGGATTTAATTGTCCACATGGTCCGTGTATCATATTTTTTTTAATTATTTCGTGTAAAATTAGATCTTGATCCGGATCTGGTTATTCAGCAGAAATAATATCATCAATTTGATTTGCATGGATTTTATTTTTTAACCATACTAAAATGTGAGGATGGAGTAAACCTCTTTTTTGCCATTTTATTGAGTAAACCCAAGATATAACATCACCAAAAATTTGATATTTTATTATCAGATTGATTAATTTCCTCAATTTACATTTAAATAATCTAGCTATTAAGTCATGACGATCGCTTGGTTGCTGATAAGGCAACAATAAGTTTTTAATTTCATCCCATCGATTATTACATGTACATGTTATAAATAAACATGGTTTTCCATTATGTTTTACATAACAAAGAGCATCTTGTATATATTCATGCATATGTCTTGGACTACCAATAAAACTTGCTGGTAAAATAAACTTTTGGCCTATATTATCTACCTTTTCATCATTTTCGAATGCATCTTTTAAATGAATGTATTGTTCAACTTTAAGAGTTTTTTGATTACATTGAACATAACGTAAGCGTTTACTTTCAATTTTCGCATACATATCGACAAGAAACTGATTTACGAATTCTTTATAATATAATAAAAATTTTTTCAAATTATTACGTACCATAAGTTTATATGCATAAAACAATCCATTGCCGAAACTTTTTTTTTTGTAGTTAAATTAGTGTTAGGGTTCATTTGCTTTAATTCAAAATGATATCCATCTTCCCCCTTGCCGAAAAATTAGTGGATATTGTAGAGCATCATATGATTTATGAGTTTCTTAACGATTACGAATTCATTACTACGTTTTTGTAAAATAATATCACGTTTTGTAAATTCATTTCCATTGATTATTGCAGCTACTTTATGAACAACAGGTAAATTAAAACGTCGTTCATGTTCACCTGAAGGTAATTTATCAGCTCAAAGAACTATTTTACTTTCATTTGTTCGCATATTTTCTAATGAAGTTTTAAATAATTTTATCATTAAATTATATTTATGTAAATATTTTTGTAAAGAAATAATAATTTTTTGTTGTAAATTTGGAACAATTGAACATCTACGTTGTGACTCTATCTGATCATCACCAATAAAATATATTTGTAAAAAAAAAGATTCATCTCCATTGGAAGGAACAAGGGACCCTATTCTATGATAAATTAGTCCTTGAATTTCAAAGGTAGTTTGATAACCTGACTCTTTTTTTCTATTTGCACCAAATGAAGTCATATTAAAACATGAATTATACTTTCTTATATTATCTAGAAAATGTTTTGACTCATTGGTTGAGCCAGACAAATATGTTAATAAAGGCTCTTCAGGATCACTCAAAGAAGGCAATTTTATTTTACCATTTGCACAACACATACTATCAGATTCATCTTTAAATTTCAAAGCATGACAATAATTACATTCAACATCCATGTTACCAATAGAAATATATCATCATATATATCACTATAATTATAATGAAATGCTTTCATGTACAAATTTATTTTAGAATCTTTCTTTGTGTATTATGTAATTCTATGAATTTTTAAAATCTTTTTGTAATCAAAGTTTTCCGTCCAATATTTTGTTTCTTTTTGGGCATATTAATTACACATTTAAGAATTAATAAATATATTTTCTATATTTATATTCTACTAACAGTCTTATTCAAATCAAACTCATTTATTGAATATATGTTACTGAAATGTTATTTTGTTGCTGTGGTATATTGATAAATTATAGAGCATATACTTTAGATAGATATAATGAAAAACAATAAAACTGAAATCAATAGATTAAAATATCAAACAGAATCGATTAAGTGCATATATTCATGGTCTATATAAATAATATATATATCATGATCACAAAATGACATTTAAAATATCATATCTTCCAGTAGACCGGAAGAATTAAAACCTAATCATATTATAGAAATGAAAAAATCCTGAAGATGACGAAAAAATCAATTTTCACTTCCTAGTGATCGTAATACGTAACCTGAATGATTTTTTTGTAAACCAAAACACTTCTAACCTTAAACTAAATGTCTGTCAAATTTCAAGTAAATCATACGAGTAGTTCGCATAAAACTGCGTTAGCAAGAAATGGCCTTTTTTTATATTATATAGACTTTCACTTCCTGGTAATCGTAATACGTAACCTGAATGATTTCTTTGTAAACCTAAACACTCCTAACCTTAAACTAACCTTAAATATCTATGTCAAATTTCAAGTGAATCGGACGAGTAGTTCGCATAAAACTGCGTTTGCAAGAAATGGCCTCTTTTTTTATTATATAGAAAAAATTTAAATACGAGAATATATATTCTCTAAAATAAGAATCAAGTAAGTATGATACTTGATTTTTTGAAATTATTTATCATTTTAATATCATTTTTGAATATTATTAGTTCATAAAAAAAATATTACAATAACATATAATATCATTAAAATTACTTAAGCAAATTATGATAAATAATAATATAGTTAATAATAAATAAAATCGTAATTTTATAAATATAAAAATAGTATTATGAAATAATTTTAAATAGATATCATCTTACGAGTATTAATATGGTACGATCTATATCTGAAATATTTTTTCTTCCATTAATCAGTATAAATTGGAAAAAGAATAATAATATCAACAGTAAAGAGCTATTACAATCGAAATTGATTTGAAAAATTATTGTGAATTAATGAAAAAAAAATTTTTGTATTATAAAAGATAACAATTGGAAATTTTCAGATAGATATCATTTCTTGAGTATAAGTATCTATATTTTGAATATTTATGCCCTCATGAATCGATATACCCGAGTAGAAATTCAGATAGGGATCGGATCAGGATCGGATCAGGGTAACCTGATTCCAAATCCAGCCCGGATCAGGCATTTGGATCTGAATCGGATCCAGATGTAATGTTTTTTCGTAGGGTTCGGATCAGGATCGGATCAGGCTAGCCTGATGTTAACGTCAGGATAGCGTAAAGATACATGATCCAAATTACATCAAGATACTGAATCCAATCCTGATCAGGATACATGATCCAAAACGGATCACAACAATAGATCTAATCTTGATCAAGATACTGGATCTAATCCTGATCAAAATAGATGAACCAAAATGGGCCGAATTTCCAAATCGAAAAAAAAATTTCGACATTTTAATTAGTATTGATTTGTAGTTTCTTCATGGATTTGGTCTACGTATATAATTAATGAAACGAAAAAACCTAAACTAAATTAAACTAATCATGTATGCCCCTAGTGGGATTCGAACCTCCGACTGCAAGATTTCTAAACTGACGGATTTCACGCTCGGCCATGGCGACAAACGAATGATGGGGAAGAATTTTTGTGGTATCATAAGTTCCACCCAGTACAATAATTATATTAATCAAATCAATGTCAATGTAACAGTATAAATAAAAATAAATAGATTCTATGAAAAATTCGGTAGAATTCATGAAATATTGTATGAAATAAATCATTTTTTTTTTTACGATTTTCTTGATCCGGATAGCATCAAGTAAACACTAAAAACTTATTACCGAAAACACTAGAAACACTTACTGGGAAAATAATAAAATATTTACTAATATTGAAAGACAAAAATCCCTAGACGTTTTCAGTTTTAACACTTTCGTGAAAAAATCTTCATAAATGTATTCTTATCTCAAATACTTTTACCTAACTTAAAAGATTTTATAACTTCGCAACATCCTTCTCTTTATCTACATCTTTTGCTTCTTCTCCAAATACATCCTATCCCTTTCCTTTTTTTTTCTGAACTATATCTAGAAATTTTATAGAGCAAAGTAAAAATAATTATGGTAGTGTATCTACCACAGTTTTGAATTAGTCGGGTAAGGTAGATCGGGGACGTCAGAGGGGTACGGCCGGGTATGTAAAACAGAAATGATAAATTTTTTCCTTTTCATCAGTCGGTATTGAAGAATTTTTATATAATTTTATGTAGCTAAGAAAAAAGATGTAGCTAAAGATATATTATAATAAAAAAAATATATATTTTGCAGTCAAGAAAAAATATGTAGTTCAGAAAAAGATGTAGCTGAGAATATATAATAAAAAAAAAATAAAAGATAAAAAGTATACACTAAAGTATATACTAAAAAAATTTCTAAGCAGTGTTCGAATCAGCGACCTATGTATATACCCAATATTTTAAAAACATGTTAGAAATATTAATAATGAAAAAAAAAATTTTTTTCTCCGAGCTATCTAATATATAAAAATCTCGTGTCCCGGTGTTAGTTATCGACCTCCTCCGAGACCGCTTGACCGATTCCCTCAAAATTTTCCATGGACTTTCCTTAGGACTGAGAATCAAATCTTAACTATATTTCAACCCTTTAATTTATAAGGGTAGTTCACCCTTAAGGGAAAAAATGTAAATCCCATTATACGCCATCTATACTTTATTCATAAATACATACGATGGTCAGTAATGCAGTTTTCATCCAAATAGTTATATGAATAATATATACATATAATATTTGCATCTAATTAGCCTAATGTTGATCGAATCAAAATAAACTATTATATGGATTCTATTGGAATTTGTTTGGAGAATATGGGAGTGAAGTTAATTTTCTTTGGGAGTTGATGGTTTAATTAATATTTACTAATTAAGATTTAGGGGCGCAAGCAGCCTGGATTTTTTTAATTTTCCACTTTTTCAAGTTATTTTTTTTTAAATGGATAGATAATTCTTTGGAGAATTATAAAATGCAAAAAAATTTCATTGGGAGTTCTACAATTAATTATTAAAAATTATTATAATTTTTAAATTGTTGCTATACGCTGATCAATCATTTCGGTCAATTGCACATTCCTATATTTCTAAACCCTAGCATGGATGTGTAAAAATGTGTATGAAATCAAATATGTAATTGTTTTTCCTGATTTTAAAGACTAAATTATATAACAGAAAATATAGGTTCGGATACTTTTTTCAGATAAAATAATAGGTAAATACGTTTTTTTAAAAGTAATTATAAAAATAAAGCTGTTACACATATACACGTCTACACATACATGCTAGGGTTAGGAAGTATAAGAATGCGCAATCGATCGAAATGATTGATCACCGCATAGCAACAATTAAAAAATTATAATATTTTTTAATAATTAATTGAAGAACTCCCAATGAAATTTTTTTGCATTTTATAATTTTATAATTCTTCAAAGAATTATCTATCAATTAAAAAAAAAATAACTTGAAAAAGTTGAAAATTAACAAAATCCAGGCTGCCTGTGCCCCTAAATCTTAATTAATTAATATTAATCAAACCATCAACTCCCAAAGAAAATTAACTTCACGCCAAAAATCTCCAAAAAAACTCCAATAGAATCTATATAATAGTTTTTTGTGATTCCATGCGTATTTTTATATATATAAATATTTATATAATATACATATTCGCTCAAATCATATGTTGACTGTATATATACATGTATATTTTTTTTACATTTAGTGCAGATGTTTCAGTATAATAATGATGTGAATATTTATTTTTCTTTGTAAATATTAATTATTCAATTTTGTCAAATTGAAAAGTTGATAAAATGAAATAAGTTAAGTCGAGCGCTACGTCAAACCTATAGTGTTTTGTAGGAATATTTTATATCGTAATAAAACGACTTCAAATTTTTAAAATTGTGTTTTGGAAGAATTTGTATGATGAATTATTATTACTTTTTTTTTAAATACTATTTGAGAATAATTATAATTCAAAATTATTTACATCTTAAGTTTTGTCGTTCATTTACAAAGTAATTCAAACAGAGCCAGAAAATTTAAAATTAAATATCACTATTTCTTCAATAAAAAAATTAGTATATGACCGAGAAATTGGTCATAATAATTCAAATAAGGCCCACAAAAAGAAAAAAATTTATGACCATTTTCACCCACATTTCGTTGAATAAAAAAAAATGATAAGCCCAAAAGACCAAAAAAAAATATATTAAACTGTATAAAAGGAGTATCTCCACGCAAATAGAAATAAAAAGTTTAGGTCACAGCACTGTAAGAATTAAAACAAAAAGTCTATGTTGGAGCCCGAAATTTTTGCTTGATAATGTACAAATTTCAGCCAACCACGGCCAAGTCGTATACCAATAAAAATACGGAATATATATCTGCATGTGTGTGATCTGTATATACAAGTATAGAGCGGCGTGCGACGCATCAATGACACTCGGATACACTCGGCCTCACGTTTATGTCAAATATTAATGAATTTCATAAACTTTAATCAACAATATCTCCGAACTGCGATGGGACCAACAAAAATATAATTTTTTTCCAAAATTATCTAGACAATATCAATTTTATCATACTAATTTGTTATCAAATCGGTAAACTCAGTTTTTTTGTTAGAATAAAAAATATACAAGAAAAAAAAATATTAAATAAAAATTCTTATACATGCCATGTTAAATCGTTCGAAAAGTTTACGTGCTTAAAACTTATTATCTCTAAAACTAGATGGGACATAATTACAAAATTAGAATCATTAGATGCAGGGGAATTTCAAGATTTGTCTCTCAAAATATTGGGAAATCGGTAAATGGACTATTCGACGGAGATACTTCCTTAAGGTTGCTTCCGGATAATTGAATCGTCACTTAATTTTTTTTTTGGGTATTTTTTGAATGAAATAAATATCTATACTTCCAATTCTGACGTTGTTTTTTTGAGATAATAAATGTAAAGTTGACAACTTTTATACGCGAGGATAAACAAGTTAAAATACCTTACATTTCTATTTTTAGAAAGTTCATTTGCCACTAAAACATCTTTAAATTGTAGTCTTCGGCAAGACGAACACGATATAAAAAATTCGAATTTTTTTTTTAACCATGACTTGCCAATATTATTCAATATTGACTTTTAAAAAACTTAGTCTTTTCCGCAACGAATTGGAGTATACAGGCCCTCTAAACGTAAATAATAGTATTCCTCTATCTTTTGGAGGCAACCTCACTGGAATTAAACTTTGTATCCATTTTTAAATTCACTGAGATAACATGAAGATCCTAAATATTCTCTGAAATCAACTATTGCTTGAGGGTGTTTCCACCGCTTTTTTTCTGAATTTTACTGACTGCAAAACTGTTCTTTTCTTAAAAAAATTTTTTTTTTCTGAAAAATTCATGTCATGATAGCCAATAATATGTTATTAATTAAAAAGTGAGTCTCGACTTTTTTAATATTCAAATTCGTGAAAATTTTGAAAATTTTCGGAATTTTATCATCGATTTATATCCAAAATCAAAAAATCGAAATGAAAAATGTCTTGATAATTTGCGTAGATATTTATTTTTAAGTTTTAAAAACTTCATAATTTTAAGAATATCCTTAATATAATAATGTTGATTGTCATGAGAAAAGTATTTTAGAAAAAAAAATTATTTACAAAAAAGGTAGGTAAGTGGGTAGGTCATATTTAGAAATAAACGGGCTGGAAACACCCTCAAAGAAGGGGTGGTAACTTCTAAAAAAAAATTCAGGATCCTCATTTTATCTCGATGAACTAGAAAAAAAATTGAAAGTATAATTCTGAGAAGTCGAGGGAAAAGATCTTAGCATTTTAGTTATTTCACCCCATATTTGAAATTTATAATAGATATATTTTAATATTTGGTAGCTAAGAGAATAAATGTTCATCGTTTAATTATTTGGAGACTTTGTTCATAATAATTCAAATAAGGCCTGAAAAAAAAAAAAAAAATTATGATTATTTTTATGCCTCATTTTTGTGAATAAAAACAAAAAAATAATGGGCTGAAAAATGTAAAAAAAAATATAGTATAATCTATTAAGGTTGTTTCCGGATAGTTATATAGTCACTCAACTTTGTTTTTTTTTTTTTGGCTTACTTTTCAAATGAAATGATTATCTGAATTCATATAATTTCAATGCTTCATATATATAATATATTATTTTTATATATATTATATTATATTATTTTTCAAATAATATTCATTTTTAAAATAATTTTTCTATGATCTTTAAATGAAAAGTTGTAGTTTTTTGAAATAATATTAATTTATTTCTAAAATGAGAAAATAATCTTCAAATAAAGACAGTATTTTTATGTACAACGAAATATGATCTGCTGATGGGCAGCAATCACGTGCGGTCATTCCAGATGCATTGTCTTAATCATGCATCGCGATTCATTTTTACTATCTTTTATGCACTATCTTTTTTTATTAATATGAAATAATAGAATATTTTCCACTTCCTTTTTGTCTTCTTTAAAAAATAAGTAAATATATTTTTATAAAATGCATTTTTTATGTATTTTATTCTATCGTCAATCGTATCTTATCAGTCAGCAGTCAGGCGATCTTAAGACAATTACTTTCTTTGCATTAATAAAAAAATTATTTGAAGATGTATTCTCCAGAAAGGTGTGAGAAAACTTGTTAATATTTTAAGTGCGGGTTATAAATCTGCTGTTACAATATGGGTAAATCAATCGGGGAATATTAATTAATTCGCACCAATTAATTTACTCAAATGTATTTTAAAAGTGTGCCTGCATTTTAGTCTAGCCATACGGCATATTCGACAGGGATTCTAGCACATGAGAAAACGGACGGAAAGGATGTTAGATTATTACTTGGATAGGATCACGTAAATTAGACAAATAATAAAATAAAAGAAAATAACAATAAAAATTTATCACTGAATTTAATGCTTTGAATGTATAAAATGGTTGATGTTAATAATTCACAAATTTTAATATTTAATTTATACCAAAAGATTGAATATGACACAAGTTAATAAAACAATTATATAAAATAAAATAAGTTTGTTAACTTAACTCTTATTATTACTTACAAAGTTGGTCATTATTTTAGAGCGTATACAATAAAATTACTTTACAAAAATGTGAGTTGGATTCTAGCGTGGTAGCGTTCACTGACACCTGTGATCTCAACGTTTTGCTGATTGTTACAATATTCGTTTTAACACTGATTTTGAATAACTTTACTGAACTATATTTTTATTGATTGATTATTAATGTCTAGTTCTTTTGTTTGAACTAGGTACATTGGAAAATGACGAATTATTTGAATCGATAGCAATGCTTGATCGATTTTAAATACTCAAAATTATTCTAATTAATTTATTTAAATAAATATTTGAGAAATTATTATATTAAATATCTTGTAATAATTTGCTTGTTAATTATAAAAAGAAATGAAGTAAATATTTTAATTATTAAATTAGATGCGAACGGATAATTAAAACTTAAACTTGAACACGTGATGATTTTAGAAAAAGGATATATAATTCTATTACCAATGTACAGAGTTAAAAACGTTAGAAACAGGAGAGAGATCCGAACTCTCTCGCTGCCAGAACTAGAAGAAGGATCTAAACTTAAAATCTATTTGTCGCAAAAAACTAGTTTCGCCTGAAGGTAGCTACCCTTAAAAACGGGGCCTTAGTGTAGAGTTAGAAGAACCCTATTATTTCGGCAAAGGCAGCCATATTTATTATTTATATTTAAAAGTGATAATTATAATTTTTTTATAATAGTCGAACCGCAGGTCGTAACACTGCTAATTCTGTCGATACTATTGATGGATGGATTAAATGGGGTAGCGCAAATATAAAATTATTGAATAAATTTTTGAAAAATTCAGCTGATTCAGTGGTGCAAAAAAAAAAATACAATTAGTTATAGTGACACTTACAGCAATAATCGTAGAGTTACAAGTAAAAAGAGAAAAAAATTTACATCATGGTGCTGGTATGAGCACTCGTCATGATGAACCGTCATTGCATGATAGAGTAAAATAGAATGATTTAGAAAATATTTTTAAAGGCAATATAATAACTGGAAGTGTAACCAATCTGTATCATATAAAAATAGAAGATTTTTTGAAAGATTCTAAAACTGTTTTCAGTAAAAAACTGAAAACTTTTTTGAAAACAAAAATTAATCTCAAAGTCAATTCATGCTTACATTGTGAGTATGATGTTTTGAAAGATAATACAGAAGTGAGAAAAATAAAATCTTTTATTACAAAAAATTCAGTGATACTTCCAACTACAAATCTCAATGATTGGTTTAATGAACATTTTTTTGATCCATTATTAAAAAAAATTAAAGAGTTTAATCTTGGTATTTCTGGCTAGAGCTTGAAAAAAATTCAGAGCACTATCTTCACTGTATGCAGATATCAACCATTGCGTGGTGGTGCTTCCACGTTTGTTGAAATGCCTGATGATATTAAAAGAAAAAAGCAGTCTTGAATATACAAAATAAAGATGACTTTTGCTTTTTGTGGTGTGTGACTGCTGCTTTGCATCCAGCACAAAACAATACATGTCGTGTTTCATCATATCCACATTTCAGTAGAATATTATCATATGATGGACTATCGTTTCCAATGAAGCTGCGAGACATACCAAAATTTGAAAAATTAAATAATTTAAGAATCAATGTCTACGCAATTGTTTCAAATAATCAAAAAAAAAGTATAATTGCTCCTATATTTTTGATTGATAATATCAGCGATAACGAAACGATTCATCTATTGGCAGTTGATAAAAACGAAAATGATAATAAAAAAAAGATGTCACCGATCAAAATAATATTTTTCATGATGAATGTTTTTCAGCTGACGATGAGAGTGATATGGAAGTTGATGAAGAATATAAAAATTATGTTGACGCACAGAAAAAAGGAAAAAAAAATTTTCATTTTGCAATTATTAAAAATTTATCACGTCTAGTAAGCTCACAAGTCGGAAAATGTGATGGTCGTTTATATATTTGTGACAGATGTCTTAACCATTTTTCATCACAAATATATTTAGAAAAACATTTGTCTGATTGTTGTCAAATCAATGAAGCACGAATGACTATGCCAACAAAAGATGATAATATGTTAAAATTTAAAAATCATCGATACAAAGAACTTGTACCATTTGTCGTATATGCTGATTTAGAATGCATCCTCCAGCCAATTGATAATACAGAGACCAACGAACATATTCCACACAGTGCAGCATACTACGTAAAGTGTAGTTTCGATGACTCATTATCATATTACAGAATGAATCGTGGTGAGAACTGTATTGAATGGTTCATTAAAAAATTGGAAAATTGAGCTCATCATATCAATGATATTATTTCAAATATCATACCGATGGAAAAATTGTCTTTGAGAAGGGAGCAAGAATTTGAAAATGCTACAACTTGTCATATATGTGAAGAGATTTTTTTGGTGCAAGATGTTAAGCATCGTGATCACTGTCACTTCACCGGAAAATACCCTGGTCCTGCTCATGCCAGATGTAATATTAACTATACCAAGTCTCACACAATACCTGTCGTCATGCACAATTTATCAGGATATGATTCTCATTTTTTAATTTGAGGTCTCTGCAAGACATTTGAGGGTCGAATACACATTTTACCAATAAATAAGGAAAAATATATTTCATTCACGAAAAAAGTCGATAAAACTGTTGTAAAATTGCGATTCATTGACTCATACAGATTTATGCCAAGTAGTATAAATAGATTGGTGTATTTCCCTATGAATATATTGACTCATGGGAAAAATTGAATGAAAAAGTTCTTTTACCGAAAAATGAATTTTTTTTAAAATTAAATAATTCTGACATATCAAACAAAGATTATGAACATGCCAAAAATATTGGGGAAAAATTTAAAATAAAGACATTAGGAGAATATTCTGATTTATATTTGAAAACTATTGTGCTTTTATTGGCAGATATTTTTGAAAATTTTCGTTTGAGCTGTCTATCAACATACAGTCTAGATGCACTTCATTATTTCACTGCACCAGGTCTAGCATTTGATGCAATGTTAAAATATACAGGTGTGAAACTTGAACTTTTGACAGAGCCAGCAATGCATCTTTTCATTGAGAAAGGAATTAGAGGTGGTGTGGCACAATGCATGAATCGATATGCAATAGCAAACAATAGATATATGGGTGATAAATATAATCCAAATGAAGAAGAATCATATATCATGTATTTCGATGTAAATAATTTATATGGTGCAGGCATGAGTCAATATCTTCCTTATGGAGACTTTCAGTGGGAAAATAATTTAAATATTGATGTGACAAAATTATCAAATGAATCTGAGATTGGATATATTTTAGAGGTTGATCTAGAGTATCCAAAAAAATTACATCATTATCATAAAGATTTACCATTATGTCCAGAACATTTCACAGCACCAGATTCAAAACAATCAAAATTAATGACGACCCTTTATCCAAAGAAAAATTATGTGATACATTATAGAAATTTAAAAATGTATTTAGAGTTTGGCATGAAATTAAATAAAATTCATCGAGTATTAAAATTTAAACAAAGTCCATGGCTGAAAAAATATATAGATTTAAATACTGGTATGCGTCAGCAAGCGACCACTGATTTTGGTAAAAATTTTTTCAAATTAATGAACAACAGTGTGTATGGTAAAACAATGCAAAATGTGAGAAAAGAAAAAGATGTCAAATTGGTGACAAAATGGGAGGGTCGCTATGGAGCAAAATCACTGATAGCGAAACCCAATTTTCATAGTTGTTCAATTTATAAAGATATTGCAATTATTGAAATGCCAAGAGTTAAAATAATTTTTAATAAACCAATTTATTCAGGCTTTACAATATTAGATCTTTCAAAAATTTGGTTTTATGATTTTCACTACAATTATATTAAAAAAAAATTTAAAGACGACGAAGCCAAAGCACTGAATATGGATACCGATTCATTGATTCTATGGTTTAAAGTGCCTGATATTTATGAAAAAATAAAAGAAAACTTGGAAAGATTTGACACATCAGATTATCCACTAAATAATATTTATGATATGCCAAGAGTCAAATAATGAAAATAATGGTAAAATTATGACTGAATTTGCTGGTTTAAGAGCTAAACTGTACAGTTATAAAGTGTCAAACTCTGTGCATAATGATGATAAAATTTACAAAAAAGCAAAAGGTGTAAAAAGTTCAGTTTTAAAAGATATAAATTTTGATAATTATATGTCTTGTCTTTTTGATCAACAAATATTGAAAAAAATCAACATTTAATACGGAGCAAAGATTATCAAGTGCGTACTATTGTACAGAGTAAAGTTGCACTCAGCTGGGCTGATGATAAACGAGCTCTTGATCAAAATGGTGGAACTGATACCTTACCTGAGGGTTATGACCCCGAATAATTATAAATGAAAAAAATTATATTTATTGTAAATAATATATATATAAAGAATGCAAGTAAGCATATATTTTGTTATATTTAAAGTGCCTACGTTTCAAATTATTTTATAAACAAAAAATAGAAATTTGATACTAATTTGCGCGCGTTCCATTGTTTTATAAATAGAAAAAATTATTAAAATGCAGTCTCTGAAGAGATTTTGATCAGAATGGTTGAATATATTGTTGATCTTCAAGGATTCCGTGATGATAATAACGGATTTATTGTTAAGGAATTTGCAATAGCAAATTTAAATCAAGAAAATGATGTCAAGTGGGTAATTTTTGAACCTCCGACCGATAGAAGTACATTGTCGTCTGCTTGTAAAATCTCAAATAGTTGGTTGACTAGAAATATACATGGACTTTTATGGAATTCTGTTCATGTTGATTACAATGAACATAAAAAAGTTATGAATAATAGTCTTGAATCGTCAGTTCATGTATATGTAGAAGGTGATGAGAAAAAAAAATGGCTCAACATTTTTGGAGGATGAGAAGACTATTATTGATTTTGTTGACATGGATTGTCCAGCACTTGGTAAATTAATAAATAAGATGTGTTACAAAATTACTAATCATCAAAGTGTTCATCTCAAAAGAGTAATAAATCCAACATGTGCATTGGATAATGTACTTAAGCTACGAGCATGGTTTCAAGCTACCTGGGGATCAGTTTCATCATTGAAGAAATCTGTTCAACTATTTTGTCATCTTGAAAGTCTGGAACAAATGACAACAGAAGATATTGCAAATTTACCGGAAAGATATATTCTTTTACTTGCACCAAATTCAATAAACACTGTGTGGAATAAATTACCAGAAAAATTTAAATCAAAAAAAGATTTTCTTCAATATAAACGCTGCATCGAACATTATCAACATCAAGGCGAAAATTCAGATGAATTTGACGGTCCAACACCATTCATAAATGATTGTAAAATATGTCAAAACAAAATGAAATAAACGAAAAAAAATTTTTAACTTCTGTTGTTGTTTTTATTTAATAAAAGTAATTTTTCTTTTTTAGTAGAATATTTTTTTGAGGAGAATCAATATATTTTTAATAAATCAAAGAAAAGTACAACAGTTCATTATTATTTTACATATTTTTTATTCATTACATATTAATTTTTATATATTGTTGATTTTTTTTTTTAGTAATACAGGATTAATAATTGTACTCATATTTTGTATTCTCATTTTAAATCGTGCATCATCACGAGCAATTTGTTCCCATTGTCCACATCTTGCAGCTTTATATGCATATTGCCATGTATACATTACATGTACAGTCGGTTTCGAATTACAAAATGAAATATGCATCATAATTTAAACGAGTTTTCGTACTGAACCACTAATTGAATTATATTCAACAATTCTGTCATGTAAAATTAAACAATAAGCTGATGTTTGAGCTGAAAATTGTTTTGCTGATTCAAATTCAAGTCGAATGTCTACTGGTCCAGACTTTGAAAATTTATTTTGTTTTGAACAATCAATGACAATGAGTGGAGCTTCTTCCGAAAAACTTTTTCTCGTAAATAACGGCTGGAGTGTTTCTGTATAATAGTATGAAGCTTGAAAATATGCAAACATATCATATAATAGAGAAAATTGATTATGAGCAAAATCAATATTTAAATTTCCATAATGATATGATTGTGAATTTAAAAATAGTTTTACATCACGCAAATTACAATGATCAAAAACACTTAAATTCTTTGTCAAAGAATTTTTTCGATTTGTTTGGAAGCCCAAAATTATATATCTTGGTTTCTCCAATTGTGTTGATGTTTTCACACTCCAATTTTGCATTGTAGTTGCTGGTAGTAATGGGTACTCGTACAATTCCCATGTACGAAAACTGATTGCAATAGATGGATCCTTGGCATTGTAATTTAAAAGTTGTATTTTCTGTTTATCAGGCACTTTGATATATGGTACAATCCATTCAACTTTCTGAAGTGTAATTTGTACTTTTTCAATATCTTTCTCATTTGTAGATTTGTAGACAAGCATTCACATCACTATTTGATCTTATAATAATTAGTTCATGCTTTGCATTTATAATTATTTTTTTATAATCTTTAGCAAATCCAAGCAGTAGACTGAGTGGTATAGATATATCAAAATAACAATTCGAATCGATTAAAGATTTTTCATCAGACATTAACCATCCAGCATTCTCCAGCGATGATTTTTGATTTGGACTCAATGAAATATATCCTTTCATGAGAGTTGTAAGACCGACATTTTTACTTCGATCAATTTCAATGGCATTAATCTCATAGCGAATTTCATCAAACATATGTGCTATTGTCATTCTGGCATACAAGTGAAGTTGTTTTTGGCACAGATTTTCCATCGCTCGTTAAAAATTATCCAGAAATATGCAATGAACGTTTACTTGGCAGAACACATAAATCTTGATGTTGTATTCCAATCCGAATTTCATCGTTGTTATTAAATGTTGAAGCACCATAAGGCTGATGTGCATGTAACTCACAATGTGCAATTGATTCATCAAAAATAATCGGATCTTGTATACTTAAAATTTCATCCATGGTATGATACAAAAAAAGCAACAAAATGATACTTTTATTTCTTCTGTTGTAGACGTGGATTTATGACATGAGCTGGCACTTCAACAACCTTATATCCAGGTGGTACGACTGGAAAAAATTCATGTATTGTATGCTTTGGCATATTTGATGATATCAATATTTGTGAGAGCTTTACGATGTGGTAGCTTTACAAGTTTTTTTGTTTCAAATTTGTAGCTGGATTCAAAAAAAGACCTAATCCTTTTTTGTATGGAGATAGGAATAATCCTTTACCCAATACAATTGATTCCATTTTTTTATTATGACGTTGATTTTCTTGGAATATTTTTTTTGCTGCATGCACAACATTTATTGTTTTTGAAATTGCTGCTGCACCACCTGTCATCGCACCAGATGCACTTAGTCCAGCCAATAATGGTATAAGATATGGTAGTATACTACCATCGCTATTATTTTTGCTATTTAATGGAATAGGTAAAATTCGTGGCAAAGAAATTTTTTTCTTTCCACCAACTTTTTTGACAGCATCACGTGCACCTTCTAGAATTGTCTTTATTGGATCAGTGATTCCAGGCTTTATAGATTTTTTTGATATGTCTATAATTTTCTTGAGACTTGTTAAATTCTTTTTATTTTTTCGTTTTATAATTATTTTTTTATCCTTTTTCGTTTTTATTTTTTTCTTTATTTTATGATGAATTTTTTTATTTTTTTTGATATTATTTAAACCCATACCAAGTTTTGTTTTTAAATTCATTGCTGTTGTCACACCCCAAGCTACAGCTCTTTCACCAAGTGACAAATCTTTGTTAAAAACACGTTGCCAAGCTTTATCAGCAAGTATTTTGTCAGCTTTATGTCGTTCTTCAAGATTGTCAGGATTTTTTGAGTAGCTTATATCGTGCTCACGACAATAGTCATGCAGTGGATTAATACCACGATCACCACGAGCTAACCTTTTATCGAGCTTTGTACCCGGACCACAATAATGGACGAGGCTATTGACACAACTAAAAGTGAAAAAATGAAAAAATGAAAAAGTGAAAAAATGAAAAATCCCTAGATAGTTCATTGCGCATTGAATATATAAAATTCAATAGATAGTATAGTTGTTCACTTTTTCACTTTTTCATTTTTTCATTTTTTCATTTTTTCATTTTTTCACTTTTTCATTTTTTCACTTTTTCATTTTTTCATTTTTTCATTTTTTCACTTTTTCGTTCATATTTTCTCAAATTGATTAATCGAATCTTGAATATATATTTATTTCATATCAGCATGTTGGAAAAGACTTGGTGGATCCACCAAGTGATGAAAAAACCTTGAATAAATTTTTATATTATATCAGCATGTTGGAAAAGACTTGGTGGATCCACCAAGTGATATAAAAACCTTGAATAAATTTTTATATTATATCAGCATGTTGGAAAAGACTTGGTGGATCCACCAAGTGATGAAAAAACCTTGAATATATATTTATTTCATATCAGCATGTTGGAAAAGACTTGGTGGATCCACCAAGTGATATAAAAACCTTGAATATATATTTATTTCATATCAGCATGTTGGAAAAGACTTGGTGGATCCACCAAGTGATATAAAAACCTTGAATAATTTTATATTATATCAGCATGTTGGAAAAGACTTGGTGGATCCACCAAGTGATGAAAAAACCTTGAATATATATTTATTTCATATCAGCATGTTGGAAAAGACTTGGTGGATCCACCAAGTGATATAAAAACCTTGAATATATATTTATTTCATATCAGCATGTTGGAAAAGACTTGGTGGATCCACCAAGTGATATAAAAACCTTGAATATATATTTATTTCATATCAGCATGTTGGAAAAGACTTGGTGGATCCACCAAGTGATATAAAAACCTTGAATATATATTTATTTCATATCAGCATGTTGGAAAAGACTTGGTGGATCCACCAAGTGATATAAAAACCTTGAATAAATTTTTATATTATATCAGCATGTTGGAAAAGACTTGGTGGATCCACCAAGTGATATAAAAACCTTGAATAAATTTTTATATTATATCAGCATGTTGGAAAAGACTTGGTGGATCCACCAAGTGATGAAAAAACCTTGAATATATATTTATTTCATATCAGCATGTTGGAAAAGACTTGGTGGATCCACCAAGTGATATAAAAACCTTGAATATATATTTATTTCATATCAGCATGTTGGAAAAGACTTGGTGGATCCACCAAGTGATATAAAAACCTTGAATAAATTATTTATTATATCAGCATGTTGGAAAAGACTTGGTGGATCCACCAAGTGATATAAAAACCTTGAATAAATTTTTATATTATATCAGCATGTTGGAAAAGACTTGGTGGATCCACCAAGTGATGAAAAAACCTTGAATAAATTTTTATATTATATCAGCATGTTGGAAAAGACTTGGTGGATCCACCAAGTGATAAAAATACATTGGCAATATTTTTATTCATTTATAGCGTATCGTTTGTGATGCATTACATATTAAACATTTAAAACACAAAATCATTTTAAAGACCCAAAACAGAAAATCATTTTTTTATTATCATGTCATCGATATTATAATATGTGACGTAAACTTACAACGTTAAGTTAAGCATGTATGAATATACTCTCAGAATACTCATGCAATATATATCTATATATATGTATGTATATTTTATGGTCATGTTAATAATATGTATCGCTAACATTTTTTGGTGTGTCTAGTTGACTCCCAGCAACATAACTTTGTCATCATTTTCTACTCATCTGAAACAGAAATCACAACACATTTATCGTTAATATGTATTGTAGTAATAAATAATGAATAATTTATTTTAACAGTTTCATACTTTTTTCTTTACATGCTGGACAATACCAGTTTTTTGGTAGGTTTAAATTGCTTTTCACATTTACACATTTTGTGTGGTACCAAAAACGGCAATCATCACATAGAATCGTCCCATTTTCAGCTTGAATGTTACAAACCTTGCATGAAAATACCATGTCTTGTAATCGTTGTTCCAATCTTTTTTCAAAATTGTTCCAAGCATTTTTCTCAAAATATTTTTCGACTTCCTTTATTATTTTTAAAATATCTGGATCAAGTAAACAATCACGGATATCATCAGCAGACTGTGGTACTTTTGTATCATCAATGATAAACTCTTTGTTCAATGCGGCAGTAACAATATCACTGACCTCTTCACCAACAATTATTGCAGTTAGAATTTGTTTAATTTTATTTTGATGACTTTTGGTGACAAAATTACGCACACGATTTCTGGGAATTTGTAAACCAATTGTCGTTGCTTTTTTAATACCACGAGGCCTTCCTCGTCCTTTCTTTTCAGGAACTTTTAATTCACTTATATCATATGGTTCATCATTGGCAATTTCCTCACCACAAACTTCATGTACATTGCTGGATACACAAGAGAATGCTTTTTTTTTTATATTCATATCAGCTTTTGTTATTTGTGTTTCATCTATTGCAGCTTCTTTTTTTTCTTCATCAACATTCCTCGTATGAGTAGAACAGATTTTTTTTACTCTTTCGTCAGTTGTTAAAGAAGGTGTTTTTAAATTCATTAAATTCGATTCTTGTGAACTCATTTGTATAGCTGATGTACTTGCAACATTGACAACAGGTTGTGTACTTGAATTACGTACATCTAATATCTGAATAGTATCTGATGCATCAACAATCATAAGTGTTTCTGATTCGTTAGTTACTATCTCTGACGGAACTGATCTATCACTATTATATTCTGTTCCGTCTGAATCAGTTGCATCTAATATTGTCATGAAAGGTTCTTCTATAACTACTTCCTTTCCAATGTCCGATATATTCGAGAGACTCGATGCAGTGTGGTTACCAAAACCCATTGATATATCTAATTCTGCAGATTGATCCTCACTCTAAAATATTAAAAACGACATTTGAAATTTATCTATAAATAATATATATGATATTAAATATTAATAGTACTGTTATAATTTTTTTACATGCTGGAACTACTATAGATCTTTCATTTTTATATAAGTGAATAAATTGATATAAATAAATATAATATTTTCAAATAACGAATAAACTAATGTAAATTATTTATATACTATTATAAATATATAATGATATTAATTTGAACTAAAATGAACTTTAGTACCACTATGGATCTTTTATTTTTAAATAAATGAATAAATTAATATATTAAAACATATTATAACATTCTTCAACTTTTTAACTATTTTGATGATCTTGTTATGTGTAATTGATCAACTAATAGTTGTATTAAATCACTTAAACAAATCAGTAATATATTATCCAATAGTATATGAAAAATATCATAACTTTTTGTTGTTTTAGCTTCAATGTATGTTTAACAACAGGGTGAATTTTTTTTTCATCATCAGCAGTTATACAAATGAATCGACTTAACATACTGATAATATACTTATTAAATTATCATTAATATGATTGATTTCATATTTTTCTTTTTAACATGTTAATTCAGAATGCATTGTAAATTTAAAAACCTTCTTTTAATAATGAATTCATAACACCTAATAAACAAGATAATTAATTTGTTCTAATCGAACAAGATTCTAATCTTGATTTTAAAAATGTACGTATTTTCATAAATATCCTTGGTAAATTTTCATTTTTATTTAACATATTACCTGGTAATTTTTGTAATAACTTTATTATTGCAAGCGCTATTGGTACACTCATAAATTCTTCTTTTTTTTTATATCAACACCAGTCAAACGACGGTTCATTTTATGACTTATTTCATGTGTTCTTGATAATATTACATTATGTAATTGTGGTAATAGATTTTTGTTATTATACTGTACTAATTGTTTATCAATACTTTTTTATAATATGTCATTATTATTATTATTTATTTGTTATTTTTCTTCTTCAACAACATCATCAACATCATTATCAGGTATTTTTTCTAAATCTTGATGTAATTTTTCACCTTCATTATTATCATCATCATCATCATCATCATCATGGTCATCACCATTATCAATATATAAAAATATACATACATTAAATAATGCCTCTAATTCATTATTTGTGCAATTATAATTTTTAAAATGATTAAAAAATCCAGCAATAATATCAATACAATTATTTTTTAATTTTTTTTATAATTTTAATATAACCAGGTAATATTATATCAGATTCATCAAGTATAACTTTAATGTGTGACATTATTGATATTAATATTAATAATGTTAATTATATTAATTATATTGCTAATATAATTTGTTATTTTACCACCAAATTTTTCAATAATAATTGATAATAAGTTATCAGAATTTTTCACGTTTTGGGGGCATAACATAATTTAAATCAATATTATCCATTAATTTCATTGTTCATTCATTTGAATTAATTAATTCATCATTTGATGATAAACATATACCACATATATAAAATATTTTAAATGACATATTACTAACAAATACATTAAGAAATTTAATATTTTTAAACATAAAATTACTAGGACAACGTGATACCATTTTAAATATATATATATATTATACATAAATATATTTTTGAATTATGAATAAACTATATTATAAATTATTTGTATATTATTATAAATATATAATAATATGAATATATGAATCTGAATATACTTAAATTTTAAATAATGTGTATATTCTTACTTTATCTTTTAATATTTCTTCAACATGGGAAGTTGAAGATGCTGGTCGTTGATTATCAATTTCATCTCCATAATTTTCACTGATGTCATTAATATATTCTTCATTTTCCTGAAAAATTAAATTTATAGTTGCTATAGTGTTTTTAATATTATTGAAATATTTATTGTTTTAAAAAAATAAAAAAACTTGCATCATCATCATCTTCTTGTGTTGGAGGTTTATGGTTGTGCTCAACATCTGATGTCACGAGACACAATTTATCTCTGCTTTTATTAACAGTGGCTGTTAATAAAACTGGACAAATAGGCCTTGTTGTGCTGTAAAAATATTTAATATCAAAAAGAAACTTAAAATACTATCATCAGTATAGTTAATGAAAGTAAATCATGTAATCATGTAAATATAAGTGAATAAAAAAAATATATCATTTATGTGAAACTGCTTATACGAATGAGAAAAAAAGCTGTACTTACTTTCGTGGACGTTTACAATTCCATTGCATTTGATAATATTTTATTTTATTTGGAAATTTAATTGGATTTTGTTTATTTGTTTTGTTGTAAGTATCACTAAGCTTTGATGGTCCCTGGACATAATCAAAATCATCCATCTCTTCTACATAATTACTACATTCAACTGACGAGTTAAATTCTTTTACCATTGGAATTTTTGTTTTTTTTATTTTACGTCGACATTGCATAACTTCTTGAAACACAGTTAATTTTTTTTTGTTACCTGCAACTTGTTTTTTTTTAGATGAATTCATATTTTCAGTAACTTGAAATCAATATATTCAATCAATTATAATTAATATTTCTCGAGTTTGCTTTATCGCGTTTCAACGTGTCGAGACCTGTTTCTCGAGTCCTTTGTTTACAAAACAAAACAACTTATTATTAGAATTGTAACTTCGAGAATGGCGCTAATATTTTTTTTTTATGTTAATACAACTCTAAAGAGATGATTAACAGAAACCGTTACATGTATGCATTTTACTTGTACATATAGAATAGCAGCGCCACGGTAGGTTAATGTTAATTGATTGATATAAATTCAAGATTTGCGTGTGTCACCTCCCTGGATCACTTTTATGTTGCTCTATCTCTCTAGAGAGGTCTCTAGTTTCATATGCACTATATTAATTTTTTCAGTTATCGACTGAATACAACTCGAGATCTATGTATAATACACAAGGTATTTTTTTTATTGATAAATATCGGTTCTTGACAGGTGTTAAGGATGGTATTGTTTATTTTTATTTATTTATTTATTTAAAAAAACAAACATTATACAAAATAGAATAGTTTGTTATTTCCAGTAATAGAAAAATTATATGTGAAAAAAATAAATTTACACTTTGACTATATTGTGAAATCAACAACGAAACGCGTGGAACAATTATTCTGAGTTTATAAGTCTCAAAGGTATGTTGTTTTTCTATTTAATTTTTTTATTATTAACCTAATTGTGAGATTTGGTATATTTTTTAGATGAAACCTAAATGTGTTATTAACCATCCTCTTGGAGGAAAGAAGACATATGCTACTTGTGACGAGTGGGAAATCGAGTTCGAAAAATTTAAAACAACATGTCAACAAGAATTTTCTGTTCGCTCGACTAAAGTAGAAAAAAACAAAATAGGCAATAATTTTAAGTGGAGTTATCGTTTATACCAATGTCAATATGGTGGTGAACATATACCAAAATCAACTGGTGTACGCAGCACAAGGTAACTTCAAAAATATGTGACCATTATTTAAAAAAAAATAAAAAAATGACTATTATGTTAAAAATCATCTTTTTAGCACCTTCAAGCAAGGATGTCCAGTTACAATTTCTGTAGGTTTAAATAATGAAAACACATTCTTGGAGCTTAAAAATGTCAGTGGAAAGCATAATCATGATTTTAAGGTAAAAAAAAAAATTCTTTTTCGTGTTATGTACGTCCTTTTTTGTCACTTGAAATTTAAATTAGCATACAAATTATATGAATAATTATAAATACAATATAACATAAATATTTATATTTATACTTTATTGTAATATTTCAGAAATTTTTCCAATACTTACCAAGGCAACGACAACCAAAAGGTGATGAAAAAAAAAAAGTGCTGGAAATGTTGAATATTGCTGGTGATAAACAAAAGATCAGACAAACAATTCGTGATAAAACTGGCTTTAATATGACGAGAAAAGACTTGGACAACATGAACCAAAAATTGAAGAATTGCGATGATGATGAGTTATGGGCAGCTGAGCATCTTCTCAAAACGACTTATAGTAATAAATACATATTTAACGATAATATTCAAAATATCAAATTAAACATAAACATTAAAATAATAATTATCATTTTTAATGTATGAACTATAGGTGCTGAGACACAGATTCTTCGTGAAAAAAATGACTTTCAAGGATTATATTTTTCAACACCATCTATGAAATCACATATGGCTGCATCTCCAGAAATAATTTTTTTTGATGGAACCTATAATTTGTTTAAGAGAGGTTTCGTGTTACTGTTATGGGTTGTAATGGATAAATATTCTAAAACTCAAGTTGTTGGTGTTGGTATCGTTGCGAATGAAAAAGCTTCAACAATCAAGTGGCTTTGGGAGTGTTTCAAAAATAGCAATTCAGATGCATGCAGCAAAACTTCTTGTGTCATGACTGACAAAGATTTAAATGCCAGATTGAGAATACAAGAAGTTTTACCACACGTTCATTTACTGATATGTCTATTTCATTCGTTAAAGATTTTTAGTAACGAAATTACCTGTGAAAAAAGAGGTATAAGTTCAACTGAAAGACAAAAATTATTACATATTATCAACAAAATTGCTAAAAGTTCATCCAAATTAGAGTATGACAGTCTTTACGAACAATTTAGTAATATTGCACCACTATCAATCAAAGAATACTATGACGTAAATTGGCATAATTGTATTGAACAATGGGTTTTATTTTGCATGTTTGATAAAAATTTAGGAAATACGACAAATAACAGACTTGAATCACTGAATGGAAAAATAAAAAAAATCATGAAAAGCCGAGATACACTTGTTCCGGCAATAAAAAATTTATTTGAGTTTTTAACAACAAAAGAAAAAGATATAAAATATGAAAAAATCCAAAATATTGTAAAAAAAAAAGTTCAACATTTTGTGGGAGATGATGATCAAGATGATAAAATAAAATACAGAAATTTTTTAGCAAAACCATCTTTTCAAAAAGTGGAGGAAGAAATAAAAAAAAAAGAGCTCGTAACATTTCGAACGATAGATGAAGTCAGTAAAAGTTGTACATTTCAATTCAAATTATTGACTTATAAAGTTTCATCAACAGAGTGTGAATGTCCTATGTGGACTGGCACTCTACTGCCATGTAGACACATATTTGCTGTCAGAAAGCATTTTAAATTGGCTTTGTTTGATCGAAAATTATTAGGGCGTTGGGCCATTGATGAAACATGTGAATCAGTTGACGTAGATACTGAAAAATATAATAATGATACTCATCGTAAAAGTAATGTAACTGCTGTGATCACGCCCAAAAAATTATCAAAGACACAAAAATTAGAAATATTACAGCCAATGTTAAAAAATATTTTATATAACACATCCCAGTGTTCTCAAAATGTATTTGATACTCGTGTTAAGCTTCTGACTGATTTGACGAATTCATGGAACAAAAATGAACAAGTAATATTGATGAAAGTTGATGAGAAATTGGACGAGAATACAGTTTGCAATGATTTTTCTAATTTGTCAATCCATGAAAATGATAAAGATCGAATACTACAACAAGCACATAACTTGAATAATCAATTCATTTATGATGACATATACGACATTAGTCATTTGTTTTTACCAGCACCAATTAAAAACGTTAGTCGAGTTAAAAAATTATCATCGGTTATTAAAGTTCCAAAGGGTAAAAAAAAATCTATTCCGTTCATTCAAAAAACAGTAGAAGAACAAGAATATCAAATATTATCGTGCTTATTATTGGATTCTTCAAAGATAGAATCAATAATGAGTGGGGAATACATAGTCTCCGCTGAAGAAATCCCAAAAATAGCAGCTGATATAAAAGATCCACTTATTGATGAAAGGATAGATCTCACAACATTAAAGAAATTCATAGGTAGAGAATTTCTTGATAAATTGACATTACTTATTTCGCAAAAAGTAGAAATAGGAATAAAATGTAAAATCTGTGAAGATCAAATAAAAACTGGGCAACAAGGAGCTGTTAAAAAATGGTTTTGCTGCTCATCGTGCTTATATAACTTTCATAAAGAATGTGAAGGCATCCAAAGAATGTCAAAAAGTTGTTTTATATATTGCAAGCAGTGTAAAAAATAACGATATATTGATCATACCCTATCATATGATTTTCTTGTAATTTGTCAAGGAATACATATTTTTGTTATAAATATGTGAATATAAACTCTACAACGATGTCAATTTAATTATATCTAGTTTATATATTCTGATTAAAACAATAAAAAATATAAAACAATTTGATGCAACTTCTTAATCATTATAATTTGATAATCTTTTTCTAATTAAACCACAAGTTTAAATTTGATAAAGGGATCACCTAAAATTATTTCGAATTTAAAAAAAATATTTTCAAGGATTTTTTCATCACTTGGTGGATCCACCAAGTCTTTTCCAACATGCTGATATGAAATAAATATATATTCAAGGTTTTTATATCACTTGGTGGATCCACCAAGTCTTTTCCAACATGCTGATATAATATAATAATTTATTCAAGGTTTTTATATCACTTGGTGGATCCACCAAGTCTTTTCCAACATGCTGATATGAAATAAATATATATTCAAGGTTTTTATATCACTTGGTGGATCCACCAAGTCTTTTCCAACATGCTGATATAATATAAAAATTTATTCAAGGTTTTTTCATCACTTGATGGATCCACCAAGTCTTTTCCAACATGCTGATATGAAATAAATATATATTCAAGATTCGATTAATCAATTTGAGAAAATATGAACGAAAAAGTGAAAAAGTGAAAAAATGAAAAAATGAAAAAGTGAAAAAGTGAAAAAGTGAAAAAATGAAAAAATGAAAAAATGAAAAAGTGAACAACTATACTATCTATTGAATTTTATATATTCAATGCGCAATGAACTATCTAGGGATTTTTCATTTTTTCACTTTTTCATTTTTTCATTTTTTCACTTTTAGTTGTGTCAATAGCCTCGTCCCACAATAATTATACTGTGGAACGTAAAGTTCAAATGGCAAGCTATTGATGATTTTATTCAATAGCCCCCTTCCTTTTTTTTTTTTATCTATTTTTTTTTTAATTGCACGTTGATGTTTAATCATTATGTTTAAAGAACTAAGATTATTTAATAAAATCTCAAGTATTTATACGTTTTCGGGTTAGTACAAATTAAGCGAGCAGCGTGTTCAGTTGTAAAAACATGGAATTTCAAGAACAATCATTAAAGTTGCCAGTCATTAATTTTGATCAAATTGTGCAAAAAACTGCTCCGAGAAAACAATACGAAAAAAGACATGGAAGTTTATTACCAAATAGTGTAAGAGGTGTATTTTGTGGACCTTCAAATTCTGGCAAAACGAACGCTCTGTTTGCAATAATAATTAATCCAAATGAATTGAGATTTGAGAATGTTTATGTCTATTCCAAATCACTTAATCAACCAAAGTACAAATTTCTCGAAAAAATCATCAATAATGTTGAAAAAATTGGTTATTTTCCATTCAATAAACATGAAAAAGTTATTCAACCAGAAGAAGCTAGACCAAATTCACTCATGATTTTTGATGATATATCTACTGAAAAACAAGATAATGTTCGAGCATTTTTTTGCATGGGTAGACATCAAGCAGTTGATAGTTTTTATTTATCTCAGACCTATGCTCATATACCCAAACATTTGGTACGTGATAATTCTAATTTTTTCGTACTTTTCCGTCAAGATGAAAGGAATTTAAAACATGTATACAATGATCTTGTAAATACTGACATGGATTTTTTGAAATTTCGCACAATATGCTCGACGTGTTGGAATACAGATAAATACGGATTTCTTGTGATTGACAAAGATAGTGATATTAATAATGGTCGATACAGGAAAGGTTTTGATTGTTATATAAACATTACAACTAATGGTGCTGAAAATTAAGTTTCTCCCTCTACAAGTAAAACATCTACCATCTAAAAAAATACATCAGATAATTTTATATTATACGATATATAGTTTGACTTTCAATGAAAAAGACAGTAGAATTGTGTACTGTGAACTATCAACAGCATCAATATGAAGCAAACAAAATTACATGCTAAAAAATCACTATTGCATGAAATTGAAAAAGCAAGCGATTCAATAAGACGCAAACATAAACTAATTAAATATGATCGAGTTGAAAACGAGAGAATAACAAGTGAGGTGTTAGGACCTATTACTGACCAACTAAAAAAAATGCTAGCAAATGTATCAAAACGAAAATCAGCACCAAATTCAGATAAAACATTTGAAAAAGATGAAGAATTTTCTATGGAAGAAGATTATGAGACCGAAGAAGAATCAATATTAGAAAATGATAAAATGGAAAAAAATTATATTTATCCGTCAACTTTGCACAAAGATGACGGTGATGACGGTGATGATGATTATACAGACGATGATATAATAGAGAAGAAAAAAAAATTTTGGAAGATGAAGAAACACATTGATAACCAAAAAATATTAAATCCTAAAGATAAAAACAACAATACAATGTATACCGTGCAAAAATTAAAAAATAAATTATTATTTGGTAATTCACCAATTGAAATGAAAAATAAACATATTTATGTGGCAGATAAAATTTATCCTGCGACTCAAGGACTCTTGGAATTATTATTTAAATCATCACCCAATACATCTATTATTCGTAAAGTGACAAAAAACAAAAAACAAGTATTTTGTACAAAAAAAAACGTCAAGTATTCGAAATTGTAGTCAATTTGTAATGTAACTTGTTTTGCCATTAATTAATTTTTTGATATAAAAAAATATGATACAATCAAAACCAACGAAGAAATTTTATTTTCGATACATGTAGTTAAATTTAGTTCTAAATCTAAATTTTTGCAAAAAAAAAAAATAATAATAATAGAAAAAAAAATTATACTTGACCCCACGTAGTTTTTTCCTAAATTAAAAACTAAATTTTAAGTCAACTTTATTCAATCTCATGTATAGCGGGGCCAAGTATAATTTTTCTTTTTATTATTATGATTTTTTTTTTTGCAACAATTTAGATTTAAACTAAATTTAACTGCATGTATCGAAAATAAAATTTCTTCGTTGGTTTTGATTGTATCATATATTTTTTTATATCAAAAAATTAATTAATGGCAAAACAAGTTATTTTACAAATTGACTACAATTTTGAATACTTGACGTTTTTTTTTGTACAAAATACTTGTTTTTTGTTTTTTGTTAGACTAGACCGTTTGGCGCCTCCATGTTTTTATGTGAATGATGTTAAAATTAAGTTACTGTTTAATTATTAATGTTTTTTATTATATTATTCATGAAATAATATTAACATCGTGTCCACATGGATAACATATAATATTTAAATTAATAATTAATTTGCCTTCATTAATACTTGAAGAAAAGTTCATTTGGTGATCACATATTTTCAAATGTTCAGTTTGTATACTTTTCAAAAAAAAAAAAAAAATATACAAAATTCACGTCAATTCAAGTTGAATTTACACCGCCAACCCTCTTGGTGTCGTCGAACGAACAAACACTAAACTTGGCAAATCTTAAATATACAAAATTCACGTCAATTCAAGTTGAATTTACACCGCCAACCCTCTTGGTGTCGTCGAACGAACAAACACTAAACTTGGCAAATCTTAAATATACAAAATTCACGTCAATTCAAGTTGAATTTACACCGCCAACCCTCTTGGTGTCGTCGAACGAACAAACACTAAACTTGGCAAATCTTAAATATACAAAATTCACGTCAATTCAAGTTGAATTTACACCGCCAACCCTCTTGGTGTCGTCGAACGAACAAACACTAAACTTGGCAAATCTTAAATATACAAAATTCACGTCAATTCAAGTTGAATTTACACCGCCAACCCTCTTGGTGTCGTCGAACGAACAAACACTAAACTTGGCAAATCTTAAATATACAAAATTCACGTCAATTCAAGTTGAATTTACACCGCCAACCCTCTTGGTGTCGTCGAACGAACAAACACTAAACTTGGCAAATCTTAAATATACAAAATTCACGTCAATTCAAGTTGATACATATATTATATATTATTTTTTATTTTTAATGACACTTTTATGAATCACTTCTATGAACTAAATTTTTACAATTTTTTAAACAAATTAATACACATAACAACGAGTAAACAGAAGAAATAAATAAATAAATTTTCATAGCAACGGATAAATAAATGAATTATTTTTTGTTTAATTTATTGATTTTTTATTTTGTTTACAATGTTTAATAACAGCCAATCAAATCTCTGGAAGGCTTCATTCTCCTTTTTATAATAGGAGGATATCACATCTTTTTTTAAAGTTTTTTTTTCATATCAAACACAATTCATACATCATTGAGTTTAATATTCATTTATAATTATTTTACCGGTGTATCATTTATTATTGATCTGTTTATTATTTTTAAAACACAATATTGCACAATAAACATATATTCATAACATTATAATCTTATACCGTACTACCAACATAGCGGAAGAAATCTGGGTTTTCAGCTGTTATGTATTCGCATTTGCGATTACGTTTCTTTTCAAATTTTAACCATTAATTTTTTAGTTTGGACTTTACCGGATGTAACGCGATATTTTAGTCATTTATTATATTTAAAAATTATATTATTTTTATTTTAACATTTTTTATAATTTTTCATTTAATTTTGCTGACCTATTTTAATTATCCAAAAAGACGTTGTAAATAAATATTTTACATCCGTTAAAGTCAAGACAAATAATTTTATTAAAAGAATACAAAAAGTAATTACTGCAATGACTTCACGGACAATAAAAAATTCTCTAGAATACGGAAAAAAAAATTATGATTATAATATTTTCCTATTAAATTTGTTTATTATAAAAATTTTATTTCAGGCCTTTTTTGGTATGGTCAGATCAGCCTGTGGATCAACAGATCATCCAGATTCACTACTGTTCATACAAGTATATCGGTTATTAAGTTTTTACTCGCTTGTAAAACCACCTAAAGGTTCTAATGTTAAAGGTATGGGTGTTTTCGAAATTTTATTTGATTCAAAAAACATTGGATGTGATGAAGATAAAAATAAATTTAAATGGGATGAAATATTAGATGACATAGTCAAGAAAAGTAACCAAGAAACTAATAAAACTAATGAACAGAATGATCATGATTACAACTGTGGACATTCATGTGAATATGTAGTAGAGTATATGGCTGGATTTTTATCTTTCAAAATGAATGTAATTACATCTTGTTCAAATTGTATTAATTCAACTCGTAAAGAACTTGGTAATTTAGAAAGAGATCAGCTCATTAATAAACTCAGTAACGGTTTTTTAAAATATCCTTCTGATTCATTATATAATCTCATTGATGCTGTAGAAAAAGCTATTTTAAAAACTATTGGAAATGGTAAACTATCATGTTATAGTTTTTTAGACATTGCTTATCAAATTCTTCAAGAAAAAACATCGTTAGTGGGATGTGAATTACATAAAGAATAACTGACAAAATCTGTCATAAATATCTATGCTGTACGTAGGGTACAAGTCATCAGTAAACAATATGGTAAAATGAATGATATTGCAAGGAAAGAAGAAAAACAATCGAGAAAAAGATCTAAACTTGTTAATATTTCAAAAAATGATAAAAAATTAGAAGAACAAAAAGAAAAACTAGTATCAATCCAAAAACAAAATAAAAAACCAATGAAAATTAAACAAACTAAACTGGTACAAGCAGCAGAGAAGGAACTAGTACAAGGTTTAACTAGATTTAAAAAAAAAAATGAAAAGATTATAAGATACGACTAATTTTTAATGCTCATTTTATTCAATAATTATTTTATTGTTGATAATTTTTTATTTTTTAACCTTTGTTAATAAAGACATTGTGGAATACGATGCCAGGCTATTGTTTTTTATACAATAATAATTCTATACAATTCTATATAATATAATTATTTTAATTTATTTCCAGTGAACTTAGTGAATTGAAAATTAAATAAATTGAAATTATTTAACTGGTAAATTTATGTACAATTTCTTATTCAATATTATTTTGTTATTCATTTGATGATATATTATCAAACACTCTAATGATTCGTGAAATATCATCTGCTGATTTAGGAGGCTGACAATGCATCCAATCTAACTCCTCTTGACCATGTGCTATTGTAATCTTTAAATTAGGTAAAATAGCAATATTCAAAAATTTATAATCATTTAGCACTTTGGCAAATACTAAGGTGTTACCACTTGTTAAAATTCTGGCCCACGCTGTATTAGGTAATTGAACAGCATCTTTATTATTGCAAAGTTCTTGAAATAATTTAGTACGAGATGTTTTTTTCTTTATTTTACTCATAATTATTGTAATTCCTGTTAAACAAAATAGAATATTTAACAACAATAAAATATTAATGCTTCAAAAAATAACCTAAAGAACAATTTTAGTACTTACAATAACAAATAATAAAAAATGTAGTAATATGGCTTTGTACACCTATAAACAACTATTTATATTAATTTTTTTATACTTTTTACTGTCAACAATATTTAGAAATGTCGTTTGACAATTATGAAAAACGTTGGTTATGTTTT
This sequence comes from Lysiphlebus fabarum, assembly GCA_011426435.1. Taxonomy (NCBI): domain Eukaryota; kingdom Metazoa; phylum Arthropoda; class Insecta; order Hymenoptera; family Braconidae; genus Lysiphlebus; species Lysiphlebus fabarum. Next base: position 55,796 of record WSYQ01000507.1, read on the forward strand.
GATGATAGATTTATAGGTCCTAGGATGGGCTGAGGGGTGTAGAAATAAACAATCAGCGCAATACGTAGTGCGCAATTAAATATCTAAAGTGGCGTACTCTACATTTACGACGTATATCAAGCCATCCCTACTCCTATAGTTGATTCTCCTGGTCTCTAGTCTTCTTGGCTGCACGCAGCATTTTCCAGCATAGTCCACAGCGGCCATTTTTTAGTGAGTTTTTGGTGATATATAGTGACCAAAGTGCTATGGCATAGAACTTTGTTGAAAAACTATGCTAGTCGACACGGGCCTTTACATCGTCAGTTGAAAACTTCCAAGAAGACTAGAGACCTAGGTCTCTAGTCTTCTTGAAAACTTCTTATATACACTTTTACGGAATATTATGCCCTCTTGTGGAGGTAAAAAGATTTATTAAGAAATTTCTGGGTACGTGGGCGCCAATCATGTGATAATTTGAAATTGTTTTAAGTTTTTTAACAAAAATTGTAATTTCATTTTTTTAATTTTATTTTTTTAAATTCATGTTATTTTTTCGTAAAGTTTTTAATCAAAATCTAGTATGAAAGAAAGTATTTCCAATTATTATTATCGAAAAATAAACGTAACTGTAAAATCTCCGAAAAAATGATTTCGCAATGTAAAATACGTTGCAACGTTAAATTTTTGTATTGAAATCCTAATACCGATTTCTAAATAGCGAGGGTTTGTAGACGAAATAAAAAGGGAACTTCAATCTAGTCAGTGCGAGTCGATCATTTTGATAGATAAAAAGTTATTAATCCCAACCCCAGTTGAAATTTTTAAAGAAAACCAAGTTTTCTATGTTCTGCAATCGTCTTTATTTGTCCAACTAGCAGAACCATGCAGAACGCGTCTCTTTTAATTATTCTTCTTTCTTTGAAGGACGATCGTTCTTCTCAGGTCTTCTAAAATATAAGAACGATCCGCTTTATAGAAAGCAGATCGCCTTTACGTTAGAAAGACGATCGTTCTGCCGACTTCTTATTACGTTCGCTTTCGAAGACGTCTTTGGTCTAATTAAACTAATTAAACATTATTAATAAAAAAAATTAAAAAAATAATCAATTAATTCCAATAGATCATTTATTATTATTGCTACCTACACGTTTTGAATAATTTACCTATACTTGATTAGACGAAAATTATAACTATTTTTTTTTTGGTTTCGAGCGGGATTCGAACATGGGACCTTTCGATTACTCAACCTATGACTTTCACGCGAGACCGTTTTAGCGAACTAAAGATAGTAAAAAATTTATTCAATTGAAAGTTACAAGACAATTTATACCTCTGCAATTTATAAACGATGATTACTTGTAAAATAATTATTTGATTATTTTTCTAATTAAATAAGTATGCATTCATAAGTGTTAATGATGCACTTTGAATTATTATTTAATAATTTTTAAGTAAGTAAATAGCTAAAAAAAAAGATGTAATTACAGAAAAGGCAAGTAATTGCATAATTAGTTTTTCAAACAATTATATAACCGAATATATTTATTTTATAGCCAATCTAGTTTACAAGTACTTGTCTTTTTTGCAAATGCATCCTTTTTTTTAGCCAGCTGTTCTCTTAAAAATTATTAATTTATATTCTTAAATGCATTTTTAATACTCAAATTACAATATAAATAAATTGATTCAATTAAATAATTTTTAAAACAATTGTTTTGCAAGTTCTTGTCTTTTTTGCAAATACATCTTTTTTCGTAGCCAATTGTATTCTTAAAAATCATTAATTGTTAATTTTAAATGCATTTCCAAATGTCCACAGGCTAAGAAGACAGATGTAATTGCATAAATAATTTGAAAGATATTTAAAAAAAATAATAAAATTAAAAATAAAAAGACTAAGAAGAACGATTGTCTTTCAATAAAACCGCGAAGAACGTTCATTCTTAAAAGAAGAACTGACAAGAACTGATGAAAATTTGACAAAAAGACATTCGGCTATTCTCCAGGACACGCAAAGACGATCGTTTTTGAAATTAAAGAAAATCAAGAACGATTGTCTTTATTGTAGGCTTCAGCAGAACGCAAAGAACTTAGCAGAACTAAAAAATTTCGACTGGGGAATGTAAAAACCACAGTTGTCCTCGCTTATTTTCTTTCTTCTCATTCTCTCTTTAACCTCACTATAGCGTCACATCTTACATGAAATCTCGACTAAGTTCGGCATCTATCGTTATTATTCGGTTTCTATGTTTCTTATTCGAATTCTATGCAAGAGTGTGTTATGTGTATTGTCATTTGTATTTGTACCATGGAGTGTGTAAGATTTCAAGTGGCTGTGGCTGTTTGTCCTGAATATTCGTGTGTGGGTGTGTGTGTGTTTTGACTGACAAATAAGTTGATATATTGTTGTTTTTTTAGTTTCGAACTGTTATCGTAAAATAAAACGGTCTGAAAGCCCTATTCAAAATTATATCGAAATTTTCCTTATTTTTTTTTCAATAAAACAATTTAAAAAACTTCAAGGCTCTATTTGCGTTTTCAATTTGTGCTGGTAATCTTTTAATAAATTTGATTAATAATGAATGTATAGTTATTAAATAATAATAATTCAATTCGATAGTTGTAATTGTCTCTTTGAACGAAAGAAAAAATTCACTTATTATTATAAAGAATTTTTTCATATTAATCCGAAAATTTTGCATGCACTTTTTTAACCAAAGAAAAAAATTCAATTATCATAATTAGACTTTTACTAAGAAGTTAAAAGAGTTATTGAACTATAATTTACATAATTTTTAAAAAATTGACAAAATAGTGAAGTTAAGTCAACAGATTGTCAGTGATACATATTTTTAAAATTCGTCAAAGACGTTCTGCCACGCTTCGGTAGATTATGTTATAATAACATTTAATTTGCTGTCATAATAATTATACCAATAATATTAAAAAATGAGAGGATATTAAAAAAATATAGCTGAAATCCTTATTTTTTAGATAATCAGTGGTTACAATGGCATTTATTTATTTGTGGAATCATAATAATATGATGGTAAAAAAACGAGCTATAGTTTATTTATAATTTAAAAAAAAAACATCAATTCACTATAAATGTTCTTTTAATTGGTTTTAACAGAAAAAAATAATCTAATGATAGATTTTATAATTGAGGATCCTGATACAATAGCCAGACGAGCGTTCGGAGCTCCAAAAAATGAAAAAAATTTCAAATTGATTAAAATAAAAAAAAACGAAAAAATACCATTACATTAAGAATAAAAAAATACAAATTTTCTTTAAAATCAATAATTTTATAAAATTATTAATTAATTAACTAAAAAATAAAAATCATCTACTGAAAGGTTTTATTTACATAAATAATCGTTTATTTCAATGAATAACATCGTATTTGACTAAATTGATTTCGTTCAATTTACTATTGATATTTTTTATTTTATCCCTATCCTATGTTATTACTTATATAACTTATTAGGTAATTTTATCATATAAACCAGTCATATGTTCAATTAAAAAATGACTCAATTAGCATGGTGTCTGAACAATCAATTTATTGTGATAACTTTGTAATAACAAAAATTAGATAATGTGATATCAAAACACAACTTTATTGAATATATAAATTAAAAAGAAAATAGACTGTCATTCTAAAAAATATATAAATATTTTATATTTTAGATTAAAATGAAGAAAAAAAAACAAGGTTTATTCCGAATATAAAACAATGATACTGTTCAATTTTAATTAGCATGGTAAAAAAACAATTAATTCATTGCAATAATTTCATTAGAAGAACTATAGAGTTATTATGATAAAAAATTAAAAAAAAAGTTATTGAATGAACGATTTGAAAAATAAATTGATATCATTTCAAAAGTTAATTGAATATTCTATCCGAATGTTAATTGAATATTGTATACGTATTTATTTGCTCAAAATGTTTGTAAAAAAAAACAGCACGAATAAAATGGAACAACAATTGAATAATATTGCTAAAATGGAAGCCAAATTGATTCTTAAAAAAACATCAGAGTTGGAAGTCAATGGAAAGTACAAAGTAACAGCTCTACACAAAATCCATAATGAATACAATGGAGTTATTGCCACATTAAATGACGAATTCAATGTCTTTTTACCAAGCAGAATCGCCAAGTTTATGAAAAATAATGATTTTTTTACAAAAATTGAAAATGCTGCAATCGATGGATGTTTAGATCTTATTTTTTTGGGAGGAAAATACAACAAATGTGAGTT
>WSYQ01000508.1:0-36357 GCA_011426435.1 Lysiphlebus fabarum
TATTATTTTGCTCCATTTTTTAAGAATTGAATTGTAACTATGCCAAATAAACGTTTTACTTTATTAATTTTATTAACGTTTTTTTCTAGAAATCAATAATTGATAAATAAAAAAGATGGGTAAAACGAAAAAAAAAACGTCTTGTAGCAAGATCTTTCAAATATTTGGAGATGGCATAATAATTTTTTGAAAGTCTGCATGTGAGCAGATATATATCATGAATTGTATATTTCACTAACTTATTCTTATTCATACACTAACTTACTTTTTTAGTTTTTATAATAATTATCAATTTGTATTGATTCAAAATCAAACCTAAATTTTATATTACTTATAATCAATTGTATAGCAACATTGCAGAATTATAAATATTATTTGAAGTTGTATCTAATACACTAAATTATTGAGTGGTAAAATTTGATTTTTTTTTAATGATAAAAAAGATGAACTTTAATTTTTTTTCATTAACAATCAATTGTTATTATCCGTAAATCTTATAAAATCAATAAAATAATCATTTTACTATTTAACTACTAAAAATACAACAGACAATACATATTATCAATCATAATCTTTTTAAACTTGTTTGTCTTGGTACTCGTCTTTTGTTTATTAAAGATGATTTTTTTATTTGATGTAAGACTGTTTTCTGTTTTGGTGATTGTGGTAATTTTGTACGTTGATTGTTAAGTTTGGATAAAGGATTCACAAGCTTTGCTCTCTTACGAAATTCTTTTTCTTCTTTTCTTGTTTTATCATTCATTTTAAGAGATAAAATGTCTTGAAGAGACCTTACTTTATCAATGCCATCAAAGTTGTTAAAAAATTTATTTTTAATTTTTATCTGAAAATAATAGTACATTGAAAAATATAACAAGTTAAAAGTTTAAAATATGAAAAATAAAAATTTAAATTACTTTTATGCTTATGTCTGGATGAACGAGTATTGATATTGTCGATGTGTTATTTGCATCACATCATAATAACTAATAACAATACCACTTTTGCCTTCAAGAATTGTTTAAGAAATAATCACAAAGTTGAATTTCTCATACAGCAATAAGGATTAGTTTATTGCAATTTAAATAACAATCACAATGAGATTTTGACGTTTATTTACTGACGACTCGAGTATTGGGAAACGCACTGTGGGCGCGGCCAAGCGCTAAACGCAGGTGGCAAAATAAGAAACTAATTACATGCAGTCAAGTATATGCCATTTGTATAGAATTTTATTGTTTATTATAAAAATGTTATTAACTATTGAGTATATACTGTCATGGGCACGAAAAACGAATTCCTCACGAAATTTCCTTGAAGAAAATCGTATTATATATGTGGATCATATTCAAGTATCGGTGTAAAAATTGATTCAAGTGATGAGTATCATGTGTTTTCCACTTGTATACAACCATCTCATCCAAAGGATTAGCTAAAAAAAAAGATGTAACATAGGAAAAGACAAATTATTCTTTATTTTTCAAATAAATAAATCATTTTTTAATAAAAAAATAGCTAAAGGAAAAGTCGTAGCATAGAAAAAGACAAATTATTTTTAATTTTTTAATTAACAAATAGCTAAAGGAAAAGACGTAGCATAGAGAAAAACAATTTATTTTTTATTTTTCAAATAAATATATTATTTTTAAAAAAAACAAATAGCTAAAGAAAAAGATGTAACATAGGAAAAGACAATTTATTCTTTATTTTTTTCAAATAAATAAGTCAGTTTTTAATAAACAAATAGCTAAAGGTAAAGTCGTAGCATAGAAAAAGACAAATTATTTTTTTATTTTTAAATTAAATAAATTATTTTTTAATAAACAAATAGTTAAAGGAAAAGACAATTACAATTAAGACAATTTTGGGGAAAATTTTTGCAACAGACATTTTAAACAATTTGTAAAAATATTATTTATTTATTAATTTAGCATATATACTGTGTATACCACATACGAATGACTGCATGAAATAGTTTCCAGAAATTTACCACCAGACGTCAGGGCGAATTGTGCGTTTCCCAATAGGGCCGGTGGGCTGAAGTGTACAGGGATAAAAAACTGCGCTTTACGTAGTGCGCCGTTCAGGAGTAAAAGTGGCGCACTCTACATAGCCGCCGTATGCTAGGACACTAAATGTTACCCCCTCCACTGAAGTTTATTCTCCTGGGTAGCTATTCTTGACTCGATTATCCCACCTACACGGGATAACATGAAAACGCCTGAAAATGATTTAGTCGTTTGATGTAAACCATTGAGAAGGATACAAATTAAGCTAAAAATTTTCATGTTTTGCGACAAAAAAGTTATCCCAGTCGCTCGGGATAACTTGCGGATAATCGAGTCAAGAATAGCTACCCTGGTCTCTAGTCTTCTTGCTTGCGGATAATCGAGTCAAGAATATCTATGTACCCTGGCCTCTAGTCTTCTTAATGTATACCTATAGTTTTGTTTTTCATATTTATATAAAATGATTGAGATTCAATTAAAAAAAGTTGAACTACATGTTGATGTATATATGACATGTATGCAACATGCATTGTCAACTGAAAACTATGAAGTCATGGGACTTTTGATTGGCAGTGTAAGTTGTAGTATTATTTTTAATATTTTAAGACTATAATATTTCTATCAGTCGATATTTTTTCTTTATCTAAATTATATTTTATTGCTAGTCAGAAAATGGAATTGCCAATATATCAGCTGTAGTTATATTGAAAAGACTTGATAAAAAAAAAGATAGAGTTGAGATATCAGATGAACAATTATTAAAAGCTGCTGCCGATGCTGAAAGACTGGCAACCGAACTTGACAGACCAATGAGAGTGATTGGTTGGTATCATTCTCATCCTCACATTACAGTATTTCCATCTCACGTTGGTGAGTATAAAAAATAAGTGTAAATTATTTTTTTTTTTATTTGTCTTACTTTTCTTTAGACGTTGGAACACAAGCTACTTATCAGACAATGGATGTAGGTTTTGTTGGTCTTATTTTTTCAGTATTTTCCGAAACTAAAGATACGAAAGTAAGTTTCAAATAATGTTTTTAATGTTTAAAAATTGTTTTAAAGTTTTTTGTTGTATTAATACAGAAATTTTTTTTTTTTTTTAGGAACAAGAAGTAGTAGTTACTTGTTTCCAGTCGCAAAATAATAAAAGTATCGAAATACCACTGGAAATTATATATACCAAAGAAATATCGAATTTATGTTTAAATGTATTTATTCTTTTGATTTAGAATTTATTGTTTGTCACTTAAAACAACAATTTACTTACAGGTATTTTTACTATTTTCCAGACTATGGTTGAATTACCAAAGATTCTTGTTGAAGAGGAAGAAAAATCCTGTGGAAAATATCCAGAAATTTTGGCATCTATTTTAAATGATGCAGGTTATAAATATTTAATTAAGTTATTCATATAAAAATATATGTCTAAACAATAAGTTATTTTTGAGTATTATATCATTTATTTTTTTTTTTTAGTTAAAACACGAGCACTGATTCATATCACAGATACAATTACCAAGCCGTTATTGCAAACATTTGAGAATCGAATAAAACTTAACGAAATTCGAACTAACTATTTACGTAAACTACTATCAGAATTGCAATCAATAAGTACAAATAATTAATCAAAAAATGCCTTAAATGATGATTTTCGAATAAAGTTAAATGTGGAAAAAAAAATTATTTGGTTCATTGTAAATAAATTAATAATAGTTAGACAATTTTTTACGAAAATACAAAGTTTTTGATTATAATTATGATTTTAATATATTTATAGGTATAAGAAATTGTGATATAAAATGAAGTTTTTTTTAAAATTTTATTAATATATAGGATTATGTCTTGGGCTTTTATCTAAGGGCTTAAGCTATTAGCTGACGATCTGGTGTCACTTCATCATGTGTTGTTTTGAAAAGACAGATAATATTTAATTACATTTTTTTGCCTGACACCTTTATTTCTTACGTAAAACAGCCCTTTTTAGTTACTTCAAAAAAAAAAAAAAAAAAAAGGAGCGCCTTAATAGTCAGAAGAATAAAAACCTTTCAATGTGTGGTTAGCTTATAAAATCTTTTGATATAAGATCGAGTTCGTAAAATTTAAATACTTAATATATACAGCTCGTTTCATTTAAAAAAAAAAAAACTGAAAAAAGTATTTATAATAAATATATAACATTAATTTTTTTTTTACAACTATTATAGCTTGAAACATAATATAACAGATAAATAAAATATTCTTTATGGAGTGAAGACTAGGGGTCGATATTATATATAATTTATCAATAATCAACCATGAAAATGAAATTAAGTCACAAATGTTTTTTCAACTATAAAAAAGTATAGTAACAATATCGCACCTAATTCTTTAATGACAATTTAAAAAAAATTTAAGACTGTGTTCGATGGAATAAAACAGATAATACTTGATTTGGGCATAATTTAACATTTGGTGATTTTATAATTGATTTAATACTGTTAAAAGTAAGTGATGTTTCGGAAATAGTCCAATCTTCGTTATTATTGATGAATTTAGTGAGATTAATTTCACCGGTTAGACTAATATTGAAACGTTCGAATGTAGATTCTTCTCCCAAACATGTATCTAATGGTTGTCGATGTAGTACTATACCAATACCCTTGTCAATTGTATCAGGCATTGAAAAAACACGAAAACTTATAACAGTAATATCAATTGGCAGATCAGTGTACAATGATGAAAAATATGAATTTAAATCAATTGTAAATGATTGACGAGGATGCATAACAATTGTTGGATGAAGCAACTCTTCTGCAGCAAGATGTCCACCAACTGATAATATTCCTGCTGGATTATTTGGCACTGATGATTTGCAGGACGTTTTTTTTTTCTCTAAAATTACTATAAATTTATGTTTTGTGTTCAAATTATCAGTGACGCCTTGCTCAAGACCACGCTCATCATCCTGCATAAGGCGACGATCTTGCATTATCTGAAACAAATATTTTGCCAAATGTTTGAATAATGAAAATGATCACTTGAACTGTGCTATCTTTAACCACAATCAAGGAGTAAACATAAATTACAACATACTTCAAATTGACCAGAGCCCATCGATGTCGCACCCAAAGGTTGACCTGTTAAAATTGTTAATCTAACTCGCTTATCTTCAATATAACCTGCCGCAGGTAGTGGATAATAATTAGCCTGTATCGGTAATTTCGAAAACCTTTGTCGTCTAATCATATTCATACCGTTTAAATCAGTAAAAAATTCATCACCAGATGTGATATCTGTGTTAAATTGCATAGCTAACTCAAAGTTTTTTGTTTTTGATATATCAACTTCATTGATAATATGTAGACCAAGACCATCAGCACTAGACGAATTAAATAATGTACACGTGTGTCGTACATGAGAAAGTTCAAGATAAACTTTTGAATAAATTGGTCCCGTTATAACATGAATGGCCCAGTCCACTGTTGTATAAAGTGGATCTGGTTTTTGTTTATCTGGCAAAAATAAGTATGCGCCACTCTGTGGTTGGGGTGGACTAACAGTACCATACTTGACGAATTTCAAATGAACTGGAAATGTTGTATTAGCGATATTTAAAGATTTTAAAAATCCAGATTTACCAAATGTTGCAATTATTTCTGGTTTATATCCAATTGAAAATTCTTGTGTATGAGATAATACTTGAATTCGTTCAAATGCTGGTACAGAATTTGGTGGTATTGGAGTATTGTAAATTTGTATATTTGCAATGTGAGAAGTTGATGGTACTGCTTTTCTTTGAACGGGATAAATGTAATATGTAGTAATACCAAAACCAGGCACATTGGCTAAAAATGATAGTTCATACTTTGAATCTGATAGTGTAGCTGAACTCACTAATATAGGCGATATTTGACATTCCACTGGTTGACCATTTCTATCGGTTACTCTAACAAAAGGCATCGAAATAATTAAACTTTGAACTTTTTTTCGTTCACGTGGTAATGAATTATAAATTAATATTTTTTCTGGTGTTGAATTATCAATAAATATAATTGTTTGACGCTCTCCAATACTTGTATGATGTGATCTCATTTCATCCATAATTAAATATTTTGATTCTTCATTAAGATTAAAACTTGGTGAAGATTTTTTGTTATGTTGTAATAAGTGTGCAGCAGCTAATTGTAATACATGATTTGAATCATCAAGTGCCTTTGTCATTTTTTTTGCATAATCAATAACAACATGATCTTTAGCTGTTCCAGTTACACCATCATGATGCTGAAAAAGTGCATGCGATTGTCTAGCATCAATTAAGCGTTTTTCTATACTATTTTTCGTTAAAATATCATAACCATTTGCCCAACTAATTGCAGAAAGTATTTCTGATGATCTCAATGTACTCAAAAGTACACGATCAAGTTGTTTATGATATGGTCTTGATGTGTAATATCCACTCCAGTAATGATCATCTCGATCAGCATACGTAAAAAAATCACCAGATAATGTTGGTAATTCTGTATCTTTCAATTCATTCTTCATTGCATTGAAATAATCTGTTAATGTACCAAATTGTATTTTTACATGAAGATTATGATTGTTATTCATATAATCAAATAAACGTTGATAATTATCATATTGCTCATCCCATTCAGTACTTTGACTGTAACGAAAGTCATCACCAAGTGGTACAAGAACAACATTTGACTTAAATAGTTGGGATTTTTTTCTATACTGATCAAGTAAAAGTTCAGCACGTTTGGCAACATTTTTATCAGTTATAACTTGTGGATTAACATGCCAAGGACATGATAGTCCAAATTTTTGTAATCTAAAGAAATCAAATTGACAACAAATTTTTGGATCTGGACCACATGTATGAGGCACATCATAACTATAAAATGGCATAACATGAGTTAATAAGTCGGTCGAGCCATTATGATCCCACAATTGTCGCCATTTAAATTCAAGATTTTTACCCTTTGCTAGATATTTTTTTACACTATAATGAACACGTTGAATAAGTAAATTTTCAACACCTGAATTTTTAAGTAAATACGGCATAGTCGGAGACAAACCGAAAGGATCAATAGCCCAGCTTGAAATTGGTATGTAATTAAGATTCTTTTTCAGCCATTGATGACCTTGCGTCAATTGAGTCAACTGGGCTGACCAGTGAGACACAGCTTCGTCTGGCATTACCCAACCACCACCAACAATTTCTAATTGTCCATCAACAATAAGACGTTTTACCAATTTTTTTGTATCTGACGACTGATCATCCCACCAAAGTTTAAAAAATGATATTTCTGCCCAAATAAATTTACGTCTTTTATCATAAGATAGTTTGGTAACCATGTTACTCAATATCCTCTGCGTTTTGTGTTCGTAATATTTTTCAAATGTCTCTAACCAACCTGGATCATTGTGAGAATGTGGTACAACAAATACATTCAACTTTCTTGTTGTACTCCATTGTTTATCATCATATACTATTGGCCAACCTTGTTTCCAAACACCACCATCCGTATTGTCAAAGTCTAATTGTCGATACAAGTCTAACATTTGTATATCAAAATTTGGAATTTTTTGGAAATTATGATAACATACGGAATTTTTATTAATGTTATTTTGATTAATTAATTCAAAGAATGATGAATTTTTTTTGTTTACATCAGTCATTTTTTTAGAAAACAATATTTCCTGTACGTCATTAAGCACTTTTTTATTATGATACACATCATTTTCAAGTTTAGATAAACGGTTTTCAAGTTTTAACGAATTATTATTTCCGCCAATAGCTTTTGAACTTTTTCCTTTTAATGATACATCATCAATCATAAAATAAGTTATTGAAACCATTGATATCAATGACACCATTCCAATGATAACAAGCCATTTAAAATATCGGCGAATTAACTTTATCATTCTCATTTTTTTATTCTAAAAATATTGCAAATAATTAAATATTTCTTAAAATATGCATAAACAGTAACAAGTTTTGCAGTTTTTAATTGATTATTTCTTTTATATTTTTTTTGAAATTTATAACATTCTTTATTAGTTTAATGATTTAAAACTTCGAATATATATGTAATTACAAAATTAGAGTGAAACCGTCACAAGAAGATCACGATGATCAATCGGCGCATGCGCCAGAATTCAGTTATACATATCAATTGTAGCGTTCTTTCGTCAATTTTTTGTTGGCGCATCATGACCGCGCATTTGCGCTGAAGCTGTTGAAACACATAAGTTTTCAGATGTTTGTAAGTGTGTGTAACGCACACATTTATACTTTAAAAATTTTACTTGATTTTTTGACTTCAGCGCAAATGCGCGGTCATGATGCGCCAACAAAAAATTGACGAAAGAACGCTACAATTGCATACAAAATTTGCGGGTCTGTGTTTCCACTTCCTTAAGGCCTGTTGGGGTGCGTTCCGTAGAGGACCGCGGTCTACCAAAAATAGGCGTGGTTTATCATGGTGAATTTAATTTTGTTGTAGTGTCAGCACTGCTATCTATTACAAAACGTAAACAAACATAAACAAACGTAAATACTGAAATTATAATTGAAATATTACAAAAAAAAAATAATTTGGCATAAAAAAAATTGTCGCAATTAAAATGGTAAGTGTATATTGTTGTTATACCAATTACTTAGCCCGTAAATTTTATTTTTTTTAAAGTTAATGCCTAAAACATAAAGTGAATATTGGAGGTATTTTAGAAGGTTCATATTTTATTGTTAATAAACTTGGTAATTAGTTCAACTGTTCATTTTCAACAAGAACATTACCATCTACATCAGTTAACAGATAATGTGTTTGAAGTGAAATTTTTTTTTCCATTTTGTTAATTGTTATTAACAAATTTATTATTGTAATAATTTTACTCAGTAAGCACTGGTAAGCACCACAATCCACAACAATAACAATGCACACATAGAAAGGTTTAATATACATGAGACTGATTATTTTTTAAGAATTTCTAGGGAGATTTTTAGTTTTTACGGATCTACTCTGATTATGGCCAAAAAGGACCGCGGTCCCCTTAGGGCCGGTTTTGTAGTCCATAGTTAAGTTCACATGGTATAAGGGAAGAGAAACGTTAAACTATAGAATTTAACTACTAGTTAATGTTAACTATGGACTACAAAACCAGCCCTTACAGAACGCACCCTGTGTCGACTAGCATAGTTTTTCTAAAAAGTTCTATGGCATAGCGCTAGGGTAGAAATAGTTCAGCCATGACGGCTATAGAGTGGCGTTATAATCGTTTATTGAAATGATTCCAGCTCTACAAACATTCGTAAAATCACAACAAAAAATAATTAAACGGATAACCTTTTTTATTTGTTTAATCTTGTTGACAAATGACAATACGATATTCTGACAGTCAATCAATCTTAAAAATATAATCTTAAGAAAATATTAATATAGACTGTAAACAACTGTAAACAGAGAACAACAAAAAAGCTATAAATGCCGCTTTATTTTTTTTTTAAAGTTGGCTGCATCTAAAAAAACGAGTGTGAAGTTAGCAGAACTATGCTCAAAATGCTGCACGCACAAGAAGATTAGATATACAGGAGGAGTAACTCCCTATCTCAACGCATATAATATCATTCAGCCAATGTGCGTGAGGCTAGTAGCGGTCATAGCGAATTTAGCGTACAGCGTGGTTCCGCGCATTGTATATTTATTTCTTATTTTTAATGCGCAGCATACACATACATACATTAATTGGTTTTCGACATGAATGTATATATGTATGTGTAAGCTGCGCATTAAAAATAAGAAATAAATATACAATGCGCTGAACCACGCTGTACGCTAAATTCGCTATGACAACTACTAGCCTCACACGAATTGGCTGACATATTCGAGGCGATAACGGAAAAAATACGGAAAAAATTCCTACAAATGAGCAAAAAGGTTAACTTTGCAATAAACCGTAAAAAATCGGTCATTTTACGTCGTTTTGTGTAAGTGCGTCTAAATAATGAATAATCAATTTTTTTTATGACTTTGGTGATATAAAACTCGTCGAATATAACGAAAAAGTTCAATATAACATTTCCCTATCTCAAATACTTTTCAAGATATCATAACCCCAAAAAATTGAAAAAATTAAATTTTTTCATTTTTTTTTTTTTTTTTGTTTGCAATATCTTAAGCTCATTAAATGAAGAAAAAAAGTCCAATCAAATATTTTTCTATTTATAATATTCTCAAAGATATCGAAACTTCTTTTTTTATTTTTTAAAATGATTACAATAATATTGATATATTTTTTATAGGATGTGAGAAGGGTCAGGTATTTTCTGAAGCCAAGAAAATAGTGAGGAAAAGGATTTGCTAAGGCCAAGAAAATAACAAGAGAATTTTTTTTATAGAATGTGAGAAGAATCAGGCAATTGCTGAGGCCAAGAAAATAGTCAGGCCAAGGATTTGCTAAGGCCAAGGAAGTAGCTAGGCAATTTTTTTATAGGATGTGAGAAGGATTAGGCATTTGCTAAAAACAAGAAAGTAGCTAACGAATTTAATTTGTAAGGTCAGGGAGGTAGCTAAGGGAAAAGGGATGTAGCTAGGAAATTTTTTAATCATTTTAAAAAATTAAAAAAGAAGTTATGATATCTTTGAGAATATTATAGGTAGAAAAATATTTTATTGGACTTTTTTTCTTCATTTAATGAGCTTAAGATATTGCAAACAAAAAAAAAAAAAAAATGAAAAAATTTAATTTTTTCAATTTTTTGGAAATGTTATATTAACCTTTTTTGGTATATTTGACGAGTTTATATCAATAAAGTCATAAAAAAAATTTATTATTCATTATTAAGACGCCCATACACAAAACGAAGTAAAATGACTGATTTTTTCCGTATTTTTCCCGTAATCCGGAGCAAATTTCTTATAAGAAACCGATAAAAAAACGGTTGTCTCGGATATCGGAATATCCCCTTTTTGGCAATATATAGTGACCAAAGTGCTATGGCATAGAACTTTGTTGAAAAACTATGCTAGTCGACACAGGCCTTTAGCTACCGAATTTTTCAATCAGTCACAAGCATGTACAGATTTTCCATAGGTGCTTTCTTTCATGAACTCAGTGTTCAGGGTAGCTATTCTTGACTCGATTATCCGCAAGTTCTCCCGAGCGACTGGGATAACTTTTTTGTCGCAAAACATGAAAACTTTGGCTTGAATTGTATCTTTTTCAATTGTTTACATCAAACGACATTTTCGGGCGTTTTCATGTTATCCCGTGTAGGTGGGATAATCGAGTCAAAAATAGCTACCCAGAACACTGATGTGATCTCCATCAGCGCACGCGTATGCGCAGATGCGCAAAATTATTTATTTTTTAAAAAATGGCTGTGCATTGGCGCCGGTATTATATTTATATTTTCCTTGAATTCTTTTTTCGATTTCTTGAATTTTCTTGGAATTTCCTTGAATTCGAGGCTCGATTCCCTCTCTAAAGGCTACGGTGCAGACTCATCGTCTTCTTTGTCATGTGCCTACCGAATCGACGCGCGCATATGACCAAAGTGGGGCATTCGGAAAACATCGGAAGCTTACTTATACTGTTATATCTAACTGTCAAATTTACTTGTATTTTTATAGACAAAACAAAACAAAAGTTATTTCAAGTGTACACATTATATTGTTGTTAATGAAAATATTTTAAATAGTTAAAATTAATCATCATTTGTACTCAAATAAAATTGTAAATACAATAATTTCTTATGTCTTTTTAGAAAGATATTAAAAAAATAATCACGTTTAGCACTCTAATTAATTTATAATTTTTAATTTTTCAATTTATTTTTTTGAATTTGTATAATTGTCAATAAATTAATCAATCACCAATTGAATACAATTGTAAATACAATTATTGGTAATATTTTTTGAAACAATTAGTTCAGCACTCTACAAAATCATTTTATATATTTTAATTTTTAATCTATTTTTTTTTTAAATTTCCAGTTATAATTATTTATGAACTCAATTTTTCGTTTGATAATAAAATCTTGAACGAGCATGTTATGAGTCAAGATTTATTTGATAATCACCGTAATCAATTAACACGTTATATCATGGATTTATATTTAAATGTTAAGTTATTTGATTTAGCAAAAAAAGTCTCTGAAAAACCAGAATACATTCGGTCCAAATATACTAAACTTATTCAATTCTATCATCAATAAGCATGCGAAATGATATTTTAATAAATAACGTATACTGGGTGTGTTCATAATCACGGATTATTTCTACATTTGATGAATCCCCCGAATAAAATCCCCTCAGCGTTCAGAAAAATTCGATATGTGTAAAATATATTCCCCAGCGCGTTCAGAAAAATCAACAGCAACAGTAACAACACAAACAACAATAATCACACCAATATTTACTGTTTTCAATAACTAATATATATATATGCCTATATGTATATATATATTAGTGTAATTGTCCATTTGAAGTACAACAAATAATTTTATATCAGCAACAATCAGCATTTGTTTTTATTTATTAAATAATTCACGTTATTATATTTTATTTATTATGCGGCCATATTGTTTGGGGAGAATAACGCGCGATTCTGAACGCGCTGGGGAATATATTTTACACATATCGGGTTTTTCTGAACGCTGAGGGGATTTTATTCGGGGAATTCATCAAATGTAGAAATAATCCGTGATTATGAACACACCCACTGTTATTATTTTATAAAAAATATAAAAAATTTGTTCGTGCTTTCGAAAGTTATATTAATATAAAATTTTAATATTATTTTAATGTATATCAATAATTTAACAGCATTCTAATATATATGAACAATAAAAGAAATTGTGTATTATATGTATGTATAAGAAAATACATTTACACCTATATGTATTTTTATACTTTATATCAATATATTGTTTTAAATAAAAAAAAAGTTAATATTCATTTTTATTGAAAAAAATTATTTATTTATTATTTAACTAAATAAATTTGTAATATGTAGTAGTGTGAGTAAGCTTCTGATGTTTTCCGAATGCCCCACTTTGGTCATATGCGCGTCGATTTGGTTCAATACCGACAAGGAAGACGATAGAGTCCACGCCGTAGCCGTTTGAAAAAAATCCACTTATTGTGAAATAGGACGTTAGCAATATAGGAGTATTACATATATGATACGTCCCGATCCAAGTGTGGAGCCACTTGACTGCGAACAGAAACTCGGTTTTTCGTTCGTCTTTTTTCGAGGCTGTTCGGCTTTGGCGTCATCATACACATAACATAGACACTTACTTACAAAAAATTTTACAATTGTTCATTGCTATTTTATGTTTATTATGTCATGTTCAGTCATGTTATTGTTATTTTTATATTACATTATTTTAATATAAAATTTATTCAAAAAATAATTAATAATGCCTCGTACGTGTTGTATACAAGGGTGCTTTACTGGTCATACTCGTAATCCACATCCGAACATTAAGACCGTTATTTTCGATATGCCAAAAGTAAGTTGTTGACTCTTGTTTTTAAGGTTATCAATAAACAATGTCTTTTTCAAATCTATTAATTACAAAAGTATAATGTTGTTTGGTTTAAATTTAAAAATTAATTTGGTTTAAAGGAATTGTCAATTAGAGAAAAATGGCTTGAAGTGATATTACCACACATTCAAGGCAGAAAAATTCGTAAAAAATATTATGTATGTGAATTGCATTTTACAGAAGGTGACATGATACGTTTGTAAAGTCAATCGATGACTTTTTATCTGCAATTACCATTATTAGTGGTTTTGAGAAGTGCCAAGGAGTTGACACAGGTATTCCTTGTCAAGAATAAGTAAATTAAGAATAAATAAGTAAATACAGGTATTTCTTGTATCCATCCACTACTTGAAAAAACGATATTTCAAAGAAGCAAAAGATGTTCAGATTGCAAATTAAAACGCATACAAATGTTGAATCGAAAAAATTAATCAGCCAAACGATCTATATTGAAAAGTATTAACACAAAAAAAATATTAAAAAATATGAAACGACGAGTTCAACGTACTCAAAGTAATGTACGTTATTTACGTACATAAATATTTATCTCAAATATTATTGATATGAATATTTACATATTCAATTTCTTCTCTTCATTCATCATCTGTACTTATTGGTGTATATAATATTATCATTAGTATTCAAACTATAATCAATGCAGTTGACTCCTTATAACTTTACTCATGAATTTCATTATCGTTCTTCAGTTTTATATTTTTATAATAAAATTATATTGTTAAACAATAATGAAAAAATAAACCAGATACACTTTGTGTATAGAAAAGTATTTATTTAAACTTTGTTTTATCTATATAATAACATTAAATAATTGTCCAAGGATTATTATTTATACAATTGATTCAACATGATTATCAGCTTTTTATTTAAAAAAATAAGATTATTAATTGAATGGTACATAATTAGTATGTTATTCACAAATACCATTTAAAAAAGCCGAACAGCTTCGAAAAAAGACGAACCGAAAACCGAGTTTCTGTTCGCAGTCCAGTGGCTCCACACTTGGATCGGGACGTATATGGTCCCATCAAAACCTACCCCTTCTACCGAAGTTTATTCTCGTGGTCTCTAGTCTTCTCGCCACCGTACAAACCACCAGTGATGGGTAGTTCGACGATTTTTGGAGTATCATACAATCATACGTATGATATGTATATGATAGTCGCAAATGCCCTCTTTTTTTTATAAAAGGAAGTAAATCATATTCAATACTTTTATTTTTACTAAAATAAGCATACACAAGTAAACAACTGTCAAAAATGTTTTTTTTATTACGAAACATTACAAAATTATAAATAAATGAATAAAATACTTTTGAACGTACAAAAAAATTTAATTGTAAATAAATTATTGAATTGAAATAATTCGCATCTAATTGGCCTAAGGTTGATCAAATCAAAATAAACTATAATATGGATTAAATAAACAAATAGCTAAAGAAAGAGATAGACTCAAAAAAGACAGCTTATTAAATAATAACACTAATAATTGTTTATTGAAAAATAATATTTACATGCTTTTATTTATTAAAAAAATAAAGAACAAATAGCTGAGAAAATGGATATACTTCATGATGTTTATTTAACAGTTATTTTACCGAAGCCACATAGAGACATTGAGTGCTTACGTGCAATCGTACGACCACAAACAGAATAACCAAAGTTTCGTACGTGCAATCGTACGATTGCAACAAGAAGACTAGAGACCAGGAGAATAAACTTCAGTGGAGGGGGTAACATTTAGTGTCCTAGCATACGGCGGCTATGTAGAGTGCGCCACTTTTACTCCTGAACGGCGCACTACGTAAAGCGCAGTTTTTTATCCCTGTACACCTCAGCCCACCGGCCCTATACTCGAGTCGTCAGTAAATAAACGTCAAAATCTCATTGTGATTGTTATTTAAATTTCACTAACTTATTCTTATTCATACACTTTATCTAATACACTTTATTTTTAATTTTTATTTGAAAATAATAGTACACTGAAAAATATAACAAGTTAGAAGTTTAAAATATGAAAAATAAAAATTTAAATTACTTTTATGCTCATGTCTGGATGAACGAGTATTGATATTGTCGATGTGTTATTTGCATCACCATAATAACTAATAACAATACCACTTTTGCCTTCAAGAATTGTTTAAAAAATAATCACAAAGTTGAATTTTTCGTACAGCAATAAGGATTAGTTTATTGCAATTTAAATAACAATCATAATGAGATTTTGACGTTTATTTACTGACGACTCGAGTATAGGGCCGGTGGGCTGAGGTGTACAGGGATAAAAAACTGCGCTTTACGTAGTGCGCCGTTCAGGAGTAAAAAAGGCGCACTCTACATAGCCGCCGTATTCTAGGACACCTCCTCCACTAAAGTTTATTCTCCTGGTCTCTAGTCTTCTTGGATTGCAAGTACGCACGCAAAAAAAAATAATAAAATTCAGCGCGCGCATGCTTTATCCGCCATATTATTTATTATTTATAATTTTATTCTGTCGATAGATAATAATAAACATTGCTCCAAATCTATTTTAATATTAATATGAAAAATTTTTTCGAAATCTGTGACATTTAGGGAAAAGTGGCTGAGAATAGTCAAAGTGCTCAAAATGGTCATTCTTTTTTTTTGTAAAATTGAAATTTATTTTTTATTTTTAATTACTTTTAATCTTTTTTTCAGCTGCATCCTTTTCCTCACCTATTTCTTTATTCAAAAATAACTTACAGGCATTTATTTATTAGAGTATGAGAAAACAAAAATAGTTAAAATAAAAAAAAATACTGTAAAAAAAAATAACTGTTAAATAGATTGTCTTTTCTGAGTACATCTCTAAAGGAAGAGGTAGACTCAAAAAAGACAATTTATCAAACACTTATTGGTAGGTAAAATATTTTTCAGAGTACATTAACTATTTTCTTGAGCTATCTGCTTGTTCAACAAGTATTTTCAGAAATTTATTACTTTAAATAATAAAAAAAATAAGCAGCTACTTAGAGGTAGCTAAAGAAAAGGATGTAATTGCAAAAAAGACAATAACGGTAGAATAATTATTTAAAAAATTGTTTGTACAATTACATTTCTTTCTAGCCATTTGTTTATTATAAGAATTTTCAAGAGAACAACTGGCTAAAAAGAAGGATGCATTCGCAAAAAAGACAAGTCCTTGTAAAGTAATAGTTTTAAAAATTATATAATCAGTCTCTCTAGCCAATTGACATTGAAAATTGCATTTAAAATAATTAATCGATAATTTTTTAATGAACAAGTGGCTAAAGAAAGAGATGTAATTGCAAAAAAGACAAGTATTTGTAGAATAATTGTTTAAAAAATTATTTATGCAATTACATCTGTCTTCTTAGCCTTTGGACATTTGAAAATGCATTAAAAATTGACAATTAATGATTTCTAAGAATACAATTAGCTAAGAAAAAGGATGCATTCGCAAAAAAGACAAGTACTTGTAAAGTAATTGTTTTAAAAATTATTTAATTAAATAAATTTATTTTTATTGAAAATTGGGTATTAAATGCCAATCCTAATGCCCCACTATCTGAGTTGGGCGCGTTGTTGTTTGGCCAAGAAAGAGAGGGAAGACGATTTTGGACGCACTCTTGCCTTGCCGACAAATATAATTCTTGTTAGCAATATAGTAGTATTACATATATGAATTTTTCAATCAGTCACATACCATGGAGTTTAACAAGAAGGGTAATCTGTGACGTCACACAATGTATTAGGATAGGGAGCTGTTGAGGATGACGGAATCAAGCAATTTAGTCACATTATCAGCCACTGGCGGCGCTAGTCTTGGTAGGTACCGAAGTCAAAATCACCTGTTTTTTTGTTTACTATTTATTTTTCTACCACCCATGCATGGGTAATAAAAAATTACCCGCAATTATATTCCTATGCATTTATATATACCTTAGCAATTATATATATATCTTTGCAATTATATATACCTTAGCAAGATCTACCAACCATGCATGGGTAATAAAAAATTTTTTCTAAGTCCAGCAAAGACTTTCCATCTTTTCGTTTTTAGTTGTATATATTATACATAAGCAATATTTACAACTAAAGACGAAAAGACGAAAAAAAGATATCACTAAAGTTTAGGGATATTTCGTCTTTTCATCTTTTCGTCTTTAGTTGTACGAATAGCCACATCGTTTATTTTATATAACAACTTCTTAAAAATATCAGTTACATAAAAACTGAGAGGATCAAATTCAGTCTAGATTTAATTAATTATTGTGAAAATAATGTAATACTATAATTTAACTTGATTTTATTGAAATTAGTAAACGTTTTTATTTGAATCAAAAAAAAAAAAATCTTACCCAAAATTATTTAGACAATTGATTTATTTATTTTTTTTCTATTGCTATTAAGGGATGCGTTCCAAAACCTCGTATGGGTCGGATCTTCAATATGGCGGCCATTCAAATCAAGCCTTTGAAAAAATTCAAAAATCCCTATTTAACTCTCTAGATTAGTGTGACTGTGTTAGTAAATGTTTGTAAACAAATATTATTTTTATTTTCAACAAAAAGAACAAAAGAAAATAATATTATAGTTGTTTTTATTTTTCACATTAATAAGAAGTACGATTATCTTTAAATTATTATTGTTTGATTAAAAATGGAAAATAACGAGTAGTCACTTGAATCGCACCACGTTGTGTGTAATGAATTTTTTCAACCATTATTTTGTAGTGATAAAATATGTTTGTGGAATAAAACATGTAAGTATACAAATATTTTGTATTCATTGTTTATGTAAACTTACTATTTGTAAAATAATTATTAGATCAATTAAATTCAACAAAACAGTCAATTTTTTAATATTATGATATTTTGAAAAACTGTGTAGGTGTTTATGTATTTGTTTACTTTTTTTTTCTGACATGCAAAGTCAGGGCTGCCACTAAAAAAAAATTATAAAACAATAAATCGCCGCCATCTTGAAGATCCGACCCGAACGAGGTTTTAGAACGCACCCAAGGTTGTTTTCGGAGATCTGAAATCGCACCAGATTTTTTTTGTTATGGTTTTTTTTTTTTAATGAAATAATTATCTACATTGTCAATTTTTTTGAATTTTTTCTTGTGTGTTTTTTTTTGAGATATTTACTGTCAAAGTTGACAACTTTAACACACAAGGTATAGGTGTTACCTCATATTTTTATTAATAATTTTTTTAAAACGCACCAGAAAACGTTCAAATTTTAACAGTTTATAGTCCTAAGAACGACAATTTTTTTAATATGAATTTTTTTCATTTCGTCTGTTTCGTTTAATAATTATTTGAGTTTGAAAAAAAGTAATTTATTGTTTTTTATGGTTTGCGCGCGTGGGGGACTCATAGTTCGGCATCACTGTTTGTCTCTCCTTCGTTGTTTTTCTCTGGCAGAAAGGGGAATCAACACACAGATACGGACATACACAAACATACAATAGGATTTTTTTTATAGTGTCATGGAGGTCTACTGTAGACCTTCATGTATAGTGTAAACAAGAAGACTAGAGACCAGGAGAATCAACTCCGATGGAAGGGGTAAATATTTTTGGTCCGACATACGTCGTAAATCCAGAGTGAGCCACTTTCACTACTTAATTGCGCACTACGTAATGCGCAATTTGTTTTTTTCCCACCCCTCAACCTGTTGAGCAGTCTATCATGTTTACATCTACCGAATTTATAATAAATAAATATTTTTTTTTCGTTATATTGCAATTCCTATTAAATGAAATAAAATATGTAAAAATAAAAAAATATTAATGCTCCAAAAAATTTCATACTCCAACTGCATCAAGCGTGTCTGATAAAATAAATATATACTTCAAGAAACCACGTATAAAAAAAATTTAGGTGCTCACAAAAAAACAAGCAATAAAAATTGTAATTTCAACGCTTTATACACCTTTCAGCAACTAATTAAATTGATTTATTTCCACTTTTTAAAATCAAGAATATTTAGAAATGTCATTTGACAATTATAAAAAAATTGGTTATATTTTAATGATAGATTTATTATAGATACTAGGTCGGGCTGAGGGGTAGGGAAATAAACAAATTGCGCATTACGTAGAGCGCAATTAAGTAGTGAAAGTGGCTCACTCTGGATTTACGACGTATGTCGGACTACCCCCACTCCTGGAGTTGATTCTCCTGGTCTCTAGTCTTCTTGAGTGTAAAATAGCAGTGTTTCACGATGTAAATTTTGAGTACTAGCATAGTATTAATGTATATTAGTATATACACTAATATTACTATATACACTAATATTAGTATATACACTTAATATACACTTATATACACTTAATATATACACTAATATTAGTGTATATATTAGTATATATTTCGATCAGTAGCAGCACAAAAATCTTGGGGACCCGGACATAAAATATAGCGTTACGGTATATAGCGTTTTTAAGCACAAATCAAAAGGCACGGTAGTGCCTCGAGTGAAGTATGAGAAAGGAAATATATATATGTGTGTAAGAGTAACTACCGTGCCTTATTATACATCAAATATTTTGCCCCCTTCCGTCTCCAATTTTTAGAAATTTAATTAAAATATGATGGATTCAATTAAAAAATATGAGGCTTTGTAATAATCCCATAAATCGATGTCTAGCTTTTTTTTTAAAAAAAAATCAGATTTTTTAGTGCTATATTTTTTTTTTAATTGAATAATTAAATTAACAGTTTTGCGCTTTTTGCTGAAAAACCAGATTTCTAATTTTGTTAAGTTGGTAGTACGGTATAAGATTATAAAATTTTTTTTTTTTTTTCTTTCCTTTCTTGCTCGTTTTTGTTGGCTGTACTGCAGAGTTGACATGTGAATATATATGCCAGAAGACTAGAGACAACTTCAAATAATATTTATAATTCTGCAATGTTGCTACACAATTGAGGGTCCGGATGCAATAACGACCTCCTCGCTTGAAAAACGGTAGAAGTATTGTCCAATAGCTTGGACAACTTTTAATTTTTAAAGTCATTGAAAAAAAAAAAAAATATCGGCATGTAGATGAGGATAAAAGAAAATTGTTTTTCTTTTATAGTTTTTTTTTTTTAATTATTTAACTTGTAAAAAATTATTTGAAAAAACGATTTCATATATAATTTTCATTATTTTTCAACAATAACATTATCATATCTTTTTTGTTTATGCATGAAAACGATTGAAATTTTGTCTGTATATAAATATATTGATGTAGAACAATGTAAAATAAAAAAATTTTTAAAATAGTGATATTATTTATTTATATTAATTATTTAATTTGATTTGACGGAAAATTGAATCTTTGAATCTTTGACTGAACCGTTTATCGAGAAAATTCTTAAATTTTAACAACTTCCAGCGTGAAAAATGTTTATTTATGTATGTAAAATTTAAATTTAAAATTTCGAAATTTCAAATTAATAATTAAAAAAGTTATAGACTTAACAACAAAAGAGCGTGGTCACCGACACCGATTTGCCATCACTTATATTGAACATTGTATATACGCGTAAAAATCGTGACCGCGCTCTATTGTTGTTAAGTCTATAACTTTTTTTTATTTTTATTTATTAATTTAAAATTTTGAAATTTTAAATTTGAATTTTACATACATAAATAAACATTTTTCACGCTGGAAGTTGTTAAAATTTAAAAATTTTCTCGATAAATGGTTCAGTCAAAGATTCAAAGATTCAATTTTCCGTCAAATCAAATTAAATAATTAATATAAATAGATAATAGCTTTATTTTAAAAATTTTTTTCTTTTACATTGTTCTACATCAATATATTTATATACAGACAAAATTTCAATTGTTTTTATGCATAAACAAAAAAGATATGATAATGTTATTGTTGAAAAAAAATAAAAATTATATATGAAATAGTTTTTTTAAAGAATTTTTTACAAGTTAAGGGATTTGGACGATTTTTTTGAGGGTAAAATAGAGGGGATACGGCCTATCTCTTATACATTGGCCCAACAGCTATTACCAACTGCTAAAAACCAAAAAAACCTCTTTTTTTTTTCAAAAAAACATCTATTTTATCTGTTTGTTATCGTATAATAAAATTAAATTAATAATTATTGATACATTTACTATCAATTTTCAATGTTTAAAAGCTTATTATTGGTAATTAAAAATATCATGAAAATCGTGCAACAGCGCAAAAAAAAAAAAGTATTGGCACACTTGTTTTATATGGTGTATTGTCGTGTTGGTGTATTTCTAATATGTGGTAGTGTATATACTGTATCTGTCAAAAGCATAATAAACATAAAGCATAAGAGTAGTATGAAACATGGAGCAAAATATAAATGGTGATGATAAAAATAACAAAATATATATGTGGCAAGACTGATATTTAAAAACTAATTTGTTTTTTTTGTCATTATTTGCATGCTTTCTAATATTTTAACTTTTTATTTATAATTTTATTTATTTATTATTTATTATTTTATTATTTTGAATTAATATTTGATTTAATTGTTGTAAATAAATGCATTTACACAGTTATTTTATGTAAGTCATATAATATGCTTTTAACAAGTTAACATTGACACTTTTAAACTTGCGCGCCACAAGATGGCGGAATATCTGATGTTGCCAAGTGTATATGACGTTTCAGCATAAGCCATGAAAGATAGTAAAATAAATGAATTTTTACATACTTTAATTATTAATTATAAAAAAACTAAGCTCCAAACCCCTTTGGTTTTTTTTTCATATGTTTTGTTTTGTCTTATTTTATAACCCAAAAGGTTTTTTGTCGCGATGTCATATTGTCGATCAGAGATATTGTGTTTTCATGAACTATTTATATTGACAAAATCGTATTCTCCATAAGAGCCCATGTTAAAAGTTGTCAACTTTAAAAATTAATAAAAAATTAACAAGCTTCCAAACAATTACCAAAAAATTACAGAAAATGTATTAGTATTTCAAGAATCTACTGTATAAATTTCATCTCATTCTCATATTCGGAAAAAAATCGTCCAAATCCCTTAAATAATTAAAAAAAAAAAAAACTATAAACTATATTTTAGATTAATTAATGGCAAAACAAGTTACATTACAAATCGACTACAATTTCGAGTACTTGACTCTTTTTTTTGTACAAAATACTTGTTTTTGATGTGTAAACATCTTTCGGCGCGGGTCCGGGATTTAGTTGTATGGAGTAAAAGGCAAAAGTCAAAAAAAGAGCGTCATATCCGTTTTCGCCGTCCTTTTCTAATAATATTGCCATTACTTTTTAATATATTTACATTGCGCCGTCGGTAATTGTTACCATCAAGCCCTCTGTAGTATAAATGTAGATAATGTCGCTTCTAGTAAATCAAACGCTTGAGGGGATAAATAATAATATATATAGCTATATTATATATTATCTTGTAAAAAAAATACTAACATTGTATATTTATTATTTATATAATAATTTTTTTTAATAGACAAACGGTTACGGGAGTTTAATTATTGTTTGAACAATTATTTATCTATAGATTATAATCACAACTGTATATTCCTAGCCATTGAATTTTTTGAAATACATTTTGAAGAAATATAGTTAATAATTATTTAATGAACAAATGACTAATAGAGAAGATGGAGTTGCTAAAAGACAAGTACTCGTAGAATTATTATTTAAAAAATTATTTAATAAATTACATTTGTTTTTCTGGACATTTGCATTGGATAAATACATTTAAGATTGCATTAATTATTTTCTTCAATAAACAATATTTAATTGGCTTCGGAAAGAAGTGCAAATGAAAAAATGACATAATAACTTGTTTAATTAATGTTCAAAAAATTATTAAATCAATCGCACCTTCTTCCTTGCCATTTGTTTTTGCAAAATCCATTTAATTTTACATAAATTACTTTTTTAAAGAATAAATTACTAATAAAAAATATGGAGTTTCAAAAAAGAAAAGTACGTTTGTATAAATATTATTCAAAAAATTGTTTAATCAATTGTATCTTTGGCCATTTGTTTATGATAAATAAACAAATAAATTATCTAAATCGATTATTTAAATAAACACTTAAATTTACAGTTACTTTTACAATTACTTTTACAACTGCTGTTTCAGAAATTATTCGATCAATTGCATTCGTCTTCCTAAAGTCATTTGTTGATTTTGAATATATTTAAAATTATTTAAATTAATCATTTGATTTAACTAACAGCTACGACATCTGATGCAAATAGAAAAAAAAACAATTGACTATAAAAATATTCTTTAAAAAAATGCATCTGTTTTTCTAGCTGTTTGTTCTTGTGACATGCATTTAAAATTACCTTTTTTTTCGTTTTAGTTATTTTTGCCTAATAAATTTATCTAAAACTACATGATTAATTTTTTTAAATGAACAAATAGTTCCGAAAGAAGATATAATTAGAAAGAAGACAATCACTTGTTCAGTTATTGTTTAAAAACTTATTTATTTAAGTACAACTACCAGTCGACCTCAAATTTAATGAACTTTGAATAAACAATGAATAATTTTTGAATGAACAAATGACTAAGGGAGAAAATGGATTTGTGAAAAAAAACAAGTATTTGTCTAAATATTGTTCGAAAATTATATAATTATAGTAATAATATATTTGTTCCTAAAAAATTCAGTACAGAAGAAAATGTAAAAAAAAAAATAAACTATTATTAGTACAATTACTCTTTAAAAAATTATTTAAACAACTGCATCTATCTTCCTAGCTATTTGTTATAATTATAAATGAATTTAAATTCTCATAAAGTCATTTTTGTATTAACAAATAGTTACGAAAAACTTTGGAAATTAAAAAAATACAATTACTAGTACAATTACTCTTTAACGAATTATTTGAACAACTGCATCTTTCTTCCTATCCATTTTTTCTCAAGAAATGCATTTGATTGTTGTATAATAGTTATTATTTAATTAATATTATCAATAAATAATATTTCATATTATTAAAAATAATAATTAGTATTATTAATAAATAATATGTGGCTAAAAAAAAGGATGTACTCAAAAAAAGACAATAATAAACGATTATTGATGGGATATATATTTTTTTTGAGTACATCCTTTTCCTCAGTTATTTGTCCATTAGACAATTATGTTCAGGAATTAATATAATATTATTATTATAATAAATAATAATAATTGTTATTAATAAATAATAATTGATAATATTATCGTGTTATATATATCAAAAAATTCAACAAATCGAGATAAATTACATTTTTAAAACTATATTTGCGCCAAAGATGTTTACACATAATTAACCCGCGAGTCTAGAATGGCTCACAAATTTTTTTGTTTTTTGTTAGATATCACATCTTTTTGTAAAGTTTTTTTTGTAACATACAAAATTTATATATCATCAAGTTTAGTTTTTATTTATAATTATTTTACCAGTGTATCATTTAATGTTTATTATTTTTAACATTCAATATTGCAATATTTATCATATATTCATTTGTCAACTCTGTAGTGCAGCCAACAAAAATGAGCAAGTGAGAAAAGTGAAAAAAAAAAAAAAATTTTTTTATAATAATCTTATACCGTACTACCAACTTAAGGTTGTTTACGGAGATCTGAAATCGCACCAGATTTTTTTTGTTTTGGTCTTATTTTTTTAATGAAATAATTATCTATATTGTCAATTTTTTTAAATTTTTTCTTGTGTGTTTTTTTTGAGATATTTACTGTCAAAGTTGACAACTTTAACACACAAGATATAGGTGTTATCTCATATTTTTATGTATTTTTATTAATAACTTTTTTAAAACGCACCAGAAAACGTTCAAATTTTAACAGTTTATAGTCCTAAGAACGACAAATTTTTTGATATAAATTTTTCTCATTTCGTCTGTTTCGTTTAATAATTATTCAAGTTTGAAAAACAGTAATTTATTGTTTTTTATGGTTTGTGCGCGTGGGGGACTCATAGTTCGGCATCACTGTTTGTCTCTCCTTCGTTGTTTTTCTCTGGCGGAAAGGGAAATCAACACACAGATACGGACATACACAAACATACAATAGGATTTTTTTTATAGTGTGAAATAGCAGTGTTTCACGATGTAAATTTTGAGTACTAGCATAGTATTAGTGTATATTAGTATATACACTAATACTACAGTAGTCAATATTTCAATCAGTAGCAGCACAAAAATCTTGGGGACCCGGACATAAAATATAACGTTACGGTATATAGCGTTTTTAAGCACAAATATTCATTCTACCTTGGTTTCGGAAAACAACCTTAACAAAATCAGAAATCTGGTTTTTCAGCCAAAAAATCGCAACCGTTAATTTGATTGTTCAATAAAAAAAAAAATAAGCCACTAAAAAATCTGATTTTTTTTTTTAAAAAAAGCTTGACATTGATTTATGGGATCATTACAAAACCCCGTATTTTTTAATTGATTCCATCATATTTTAATTGATTCATAAATAATTGGGGACGGAAGGGGTCACCAATGTGTCGTGTATAATAAGGCACGGTAGTTACTCTTACACACACATATATATTTCCTTTCTCATACTTGACTCGAGGCACTACCGTGCCTCTTGATAAATAAAAATTTAACTTGATGATATATAAATTGTGTATGTTACAAAAAAAACTTTACAAAAAGATGGGATATCTAACAAAAAACAAAAAACAAGTATTTTGTACAAAAAAAAGAATTAATAATAGCATCAAGTTTATCAGTTGTTTCAGTTAAAACCTCTACCAACAACAGCTGAATATCAGCACCAGAATTAACAACAATTTCTGGTGTATTATATTGTCGTCCAAGATTATCAGAATTTTTTGATAATTTAACATCAGGTGTAAGTTGTATCTAACAAAAAACAAAAAACAAGTATTTTGTTTTTGTTTTAAAAAAGTGTCAAGTATTCGAAATTGTAGTCAATTTGTAATGTAACTTGTTTTGTCATTAATTAATTTTTTGATATAAAAAAAAATATGATACAATAAAAACCAACGAAGAAATTTTATTTTCGATACATGTAGTTAAATCTAAATTGTTGAAAAAAATAAAATAAAATAAAATAAAAAAAAAAAAATTATACTTGACCTCGCTATACATGAGATTGAATAATGTTGGCTTAAAATTTAATTTTTAATTTAGGAAAAAACTACGCGGGGTCAAGTATAATTTTTTTTATTTTATTTTATTTTATTTTTTTCAACAATTTAGATTTAACTACATGTATCGAAAATAAAATTTCTTCGTTGGTTTTTATTGTATCATATTTTTTTTTATATCAAAAAATTAATTAATGACAAAACAAGTTACATTACAAATTGACTACAATTTCGAGTACTTGACTCTTTTTTTTGTACAAAATACTTGTTTTTTGTTTTTTGTTAGATATTAACTTTACCTTGGTTTTGGAAAACAACCTTAAGAAGACTAGAAGAACTCTTTTTTTCTACAGTTTTCTTGATTGCGATATACGAAATATTTACCAATATTTACATTGAAACTATTTTAGTTTCGATTATTTTTTAATTTTAACCCAATATAGTTCATGTATTTTCCATAACAAAATTTTTTATTGATTTTATATAACTATAATTACTTTATAATTACAACTATAATTGTTATAATGATTTTTATTGAATGCATTTTTTTTCAAAAAACATATTAAGTGGATATTACGAAATTATAATAAATAAATATAAACTCTATTTTTTACTTGCTTTAATTTAATTTGAAAATAAAAATGACTAGTAAAGTTTATTTTTTAGTTACAAACTAAAATGTTGATTTTATTTATTTGGCGATTCAATTTTATTCCAACTTAACGTACCGCTATTGGGTGTATAAGGACACACCGTGTTTAATAACTCATACTCAAAAAGTATAGAAAAATAAATATTTATTATTATGATATTTTAGTAATAAATTCATGAGTAATTGGATGACTTGTGGAAAAGAATTATTAATATCATGTAAATGATTAAATGACTTAAAAAGAAATTTATTTATTTAAAAAAGCTTTATACTTCAATTTTGTTTTTTGCCTCTTTTTACAATGAAACTAACTCATTATTGAGTAATTATATTTTTAAAATATATGCCAGAAAAAAAAGCCAATTATACCTGTGAAATGCAATGGCAAAATTAACTTTTAAATCAGCAATTGAATCATATTAATTGTATCTTAAAAACTTGTATCTTTATCAATTAAGAATTCTAATACTTTTCGTCAATACTTGCGTTGAAAATTCCATAGATTGTTTAAAGGATATTATTTGACTTTCATTATCTTTAATCAAACCGTATCACTATTAAATATTATGGTAAAAGATTTATAAAACTTCTAGAACTACCTGAATTTATTTTAATTTTTAGTTTTAAAAATAAGCTACTGATAATATGTCAATAACTATTTTTAATAAATTATATTTACATTTCAGATTTTTTTTTGTTAGTTTTCCTGCATAAAAGAATCACGTTTATTTATATAATAGAGAAAAAAAAATTTACTCTAATTTAATTATTTACATTTTTTCAGAAGTTATTTTATTAAATCGTTATTGAGATATTTTTTTTTTTCTTTTTTCGTTACTATTTAATTAGTTTAACTTTTGTTATTGTTAAAATTGATTTTTTTTTTTTTAATGTTTTCATAATGTTCATAATTTTTAAAAACTTAGAAAACTGATTCTGCTGAACGTGAAAGATGAATTGGATGTGATGGACTTCGTGCAAGTCTTTTACGAGGTAACTTTTCAAGGGTCTGAAGTAATTTTGAAAAATCTGGACGATTCACAGCTCGATAAGACCAGCAAAGCATTAAAATATCCTGAATGAATTGTAGGAAAAAAGAAAAAAAATTATAACAAAGTTAATTGTTTTTTTTGAAGAACCCCCTAAAAATAAATCAAAAACTTATTATCTTAATTAAATAAAGAAATACCTTGACTTCTCGAGATGCTTGAAGATTTGCAAGTGTTTGCTTCATGCCTTTACCAACTTGCCAAATAATTGCTTCTGGAGGTTGTCCTTTGAATGGCCATTCACCACATAGTAATTCGTACCACACAGTCCTTAAATAATATGCAAGTGAAAAAATTATTATAAAAAAAAAACACAAATAGAATATTATAATTGTATATTTACCCAAAAGCATATACGTCAGAAGCTTCAGTAAATGGAAGTTCTTCTTGATCACGCGTTTGTTGCGGTCGAAGTCGACGTACAATTTCTGGAGCAAGATAACACAACCAACCGGGTGGTATGCTCAAACCATTACTTTTTCTATAAATAAAAATAAGTAAATTAATATTGAAGTATTTGAATTATATTAAAAAATTTTAATGAACACTTACCTGTTACCATAACAAAGCTTTGTGACACTAAATAAACCAAAATCAGTAATTACAACTTTACCATTTTCTAAAAATATATTTTTACTCTTTAGATCCTTATGAACAATACCCCTTGCATGAAGATATCCCATTCCCTATTAATAACAATAACAAAATATTGTAAATTTATATATTTTCAATTCATAGAAATTATCAATTAAATAATATAAAAAAAAAAGTAAATTTATTTTTGCCTGAGAAATCTGCTGAGCGATAATAGTTGTTTTATTCATATTAAATTTATCCTTCCTCAAATGAATGTGTGTATACAATGTCATGCCTTTGCTCATACTTGTTACAATTGCAAGCCTTGGGGGCTTCATACAAGCCCCCATAAACAACACTAAATTTTCATGTCTTGTTTTACGGAATGTAGCAACTTCTAATTTAAAAGCTTCAAGTGTTTTATCATCATCTGAATAATAATCCATATTCAGAACTTTAATAGCGACATCACCATGCCAGTTACCTCTATAAACAGTACCAAATCTACCCCTACCAATTGGTTCACCAATTTTTAATTCATCATATGGTATTTCCCATTCTCTCATTGATAAACTATTTTGTCGTGGCCATCGACTATCACTTGGTTCACCATCGGATACTTGTGAATCTTGTGAATCAACTCTAACTGGTGTTCTCTCGGAATCAGTACTTACACTACCAGAACCAGATACACTAACAGTACGATCACTATCACTCGATATTGTACCCTCTAATCTATGACCATGATGACTTATTAAACTTCTATCATTCAGTGTTACATCGGGAAAATGAAATTGTTGCTTTGTTGTTTGATGATGTTGTGTTGTTGTACCAATTAATAATGCTGGACTTGAAGGTGTTGAACTATTACAACTAGATGTATTTGAACTTGAATCTGCACCTTGAAATGCTAGAAGACTTGATGAATGTGGATGTGAACGTTTACGATCTTTACGGTTAAAAGATATAGGATAATTTGGTGACATTATACCAGGTTTATTGAATACTGGTGAATGATTAGCCAATCCATCACCTTGCAATGTTCTTTTGAATTCATCGAATAATTCTTGTGGCAGACCACATGATGGAGGAACTTTTGATTCACAATCACGATGACATTTATATTTGCATTCTTTACATTTAAGACCAATAAATATTTGTTTATCACAATAATCACATGTTGTCATCATTACAAATGCTTTTGTAAATCTATGTGATATAATATGTGCCATACCACGTGTAACTGTGGGTGTTCTTGGTGATTTTGGTATTTGTAAATTTGTTGTAATACCTTTAGAACTATTATCATCACTTTCAGCACTTGAACATGGTGGTGATATAATTGGTGAGTTTAATGTTGATATTAATTTATCATTTATTATATCTGTTGTGACTGAACCACATATACCTGGTTCTGTTGGTAAACGTGAACGACGTCCACTAATATGATGTTGTGTTATAATATTACCACAATTTAATAAATCACCATTTTCTAAACGATTTGCTAATTGAGATTCATGGGATTTTGATTTAGCTAAGGGGAATACATCAGCTTGACTTGATGATGTTTGTTGACATTTTTGATTTTTTTTGCTCGATGGTGGTGTTATTGAAAATTCTAATGTTGTTCGATTACTATATTTTATTGATTCTAAGGTCGATGGTTGACTATTTGTTGATAAACAAATAATTGATGATGATTGACCAAGTGTATTATTATTATTATTATTATTATTATTATGATTATAAGGAATACTGTCCTCAGGTGAAATTGGATATTTTGGTGTTTTTGATCGTACTGGATGTGGTGACGCACCACTTTTTAAATGTTGTCGATCCCATGAATCCCAATATAAATTCATTTCAACATTGTCTTTATCCCCATGCAGTAAAACATCAATATAACGACGT
This sequence comes from Lysiphlebus fabarum, assembly GCA_011426435.1. Classification (NCBI taxonomy): domain Eukaryota; kingdom Metazoa; phylum Arthropoda; class Insecta; order Hymenoptera; family Braconidae; genus Lysiphlebus; species Lysiphlebus fabarum. Next base: position 30,857 of record WSYQ01000508.1, read on the forward strand.
AAATTATGTAATGCACGACAAAGACGGCGTAATTCTTCTTCCCGACGTAAGTTATTATCACCTAACATAAAGCTCAGTTCGCGTTCTGATTTTTCTTTCAGTGCTTCAAGAGTGTGAGCTTTTAAACATACAACCTATATTAAAAATAAATAAACTAGTAAAAATAATATTTTCATTTAATATTTATTAATAAAATTGAATTTTTATAGTACTTACCCGAATCGACTCTTGTGCAAGACCAACGACTCTCAGCCATTGCTGAAGTGATGGATATTGTTGCATTTCAGGTGACAATGAATCTGGAGGTAGTTTTGATTTTGTTACTAACTGCTTTGAATAGAGCTTTATCAATTTTCCCTGAAAAATGAAAAATATGAGTGAAATTGATTACTTAAAATAAATTTGAAAATTTAATGCAACAATCTAAGTATCATCTGTTTTTATTGCTTTAAAGTCTTATTAAAAACTCAAAAACTTAATAGCAGATTAATTAAATTTACATGTACAAAATGAAAATAAAAATATGATATTTTAATTATTTAAATTTAGCTATATGGTTGATTTTATTGAATAGTTTTGTCAAATACTTTCAATAAAACTATTTAATATTTCAATTAAGTATATTAATAATTTTGTTTTACTACCTCCAGAGTTCGTATTTCTTGCTGAGTCAATTCGGCAGTTGTTGAACACTGAGTTCTCAATCCTTCAAGTCTATCTGCAGATATGTCAATCATCGATTCACGATCACAAAGTGCACGTCGTATATCCTGTTCAGAATCATCGTTGTCCGCCATTCTATCAAGCACCTAAAGTCTCGCTTAACGAGGGTATTTCGCCGGGAGAAAACTTTCAGCCTGGTTATTTTTTATTCTCACCTCATTTTACAAAAAAAAGTTAATCTTTTCTTCAACATTACTCTTTAAAATGCTTGTTACTAATCTTTTTTTGCTGTCACTATTCTACTATACATAAGTAGAATGTATCTTTTAAGTATGAATATATTCAGTTTTGATTGATCTCAGGTGTTTGACACTCCTTAGTCAACGCTTCAATATGACAATCTGGACTGAGAATTATTATTGGCCAATTAAAATTACAAAGTTTACAACTGTTAATTGATAAATTCCTCTGCTTTAATGTCACACCTTTTTATGTATTTTTTTATTATTTTTTGGAACACGTTACTAGTAAGCAGTTTACACATATCAATATTGACAACCATCGTCAGCCGCCTAATCAGTGACGTCTAGAGAATAGAGATTGGAAAATATTCTCGACTAATCGAAAAGTCGATTGATAGGCTTGCGGCAATATTTCCCGGCTCCAATGTACGAGAATTGGCAATAACACATATTATATGTCCCTAGAATATAGTTATCGTATAAGTCCAATTCGAAAGAGTGTCAAATCAATAAAATATTTCCAACAAAATAATTGAATCACGAGTATTTTATTTATAAGTTTTTTTATCAAATAAATATTGGAAAGTCAGTGAAAATTATTATTGTTTTTTTCTTAAGTCTATAATTTTTCAAGTAAACGATAATTATTAGACACTAACTATAATAAAAATAAATTATATAAAAACAAAACAAAAATTTCAAATTTTTATATACAAAAACGACTCATTTTTTCCCTTTATTGCAGAATTGTAGATCATCAGAATTCGTACTTTTTTATTCAAAGTTTTCGAAAACAAAAGCAGCGAAATAAAAGTGTCAAAATTTATTTGAATAAAGTTAACCATTGTTGATTGAATGCAACCTTTTTAATTTGCTTGATTCTGGATTAAAAAAATGAGGCGGTTTTTTGACAATTACTAATTCGAATTTACAAACAATTGTATTGTATGAATACTTACATCTTTCTTTCTTCACACCGTATAGACTTTTTTTTGTATTACAGGTAAAAGACAGCACCTGTCAAAATATGCAATTGTTCCCTTTTTAAAATAAGATGGATATGATGCAACGTGACGAAACAAGGATAGAGTGAGCTTTCTCTACGAAAAATTTTCTTTCGTCAGGTATCTCTCTAGGAAGTAGAATTTTATCGGTTCCACCTTTAATTTGAATAATTACTTTCTTTTTCAGTAATATTTCTTGAAGAGGTGTGGGATTTTCTTGATCCTGACATTTTCTCTATTATATTTTAATTCTATATATTCAAAATTAATTTCAGATTCAATCAAATAACATTTCTAAGGTATACAATTGGTTGAATACAAAACTGAAAATGTGCAAAACTTAAAATAAAAGATAGAAACTAAATTATCTATCCCTTGACTTTTTTACTCGTATCTTGACAACGGTATCATAACACGTAGAAAGAAAATTTATGTAGACTGTCTTCGTTTGAAAAATTCGAATTAGTAATTGTCAAAAAACCGCCTCATTTTTTTAATCCAGAATCAAGCAAATAAAAAAGGTTGCATTCAATCAACAATGGTTAACTTTATTCAAATAAATTTTGACACTTTTATTTCGCTGCTTTTGTTTTCGAAAACTTTGAATAAAAAAGTACGAATTCTGATGATCTACAATTCTGCAATAAAGGGAAAAAATGAGTCTTTTTTGTATATAAAAATTTAAGATTTTTGTTTTGTTTTTATTTCACTAATTTTGTTTAAATAATCGAAACGAAATGAAAAACAACAATATAAATTATTGATTAAAGATTAATATTAAAAATTAAATTATAACTTCAAATATTGATCAATTTTGATTGTTTTTTTTTATTTTTGTTTAAAAAAAATGTTGCTTTATTATTTATGGGAAAAAAAAATTTTTTACTTTAAAAATACAACAATATAAATTGTTTAATAACAATTCATATTAAAAGTTAATATTGAAAATTGAATAACTGATCAATTTTTATTATTTTATTTCTTTCAAAAAAAGAACGAATATACAGAATATATTCGTAAATATAAAGAAAATTTTCACATAAAAAATAACAACAATATAAATCGTTTGTTAAAAATTAAATATTAAAAATAAATTACGAATTCATTGATTGATCGATTTCTTTTTTTTTTTTTTTTTCAAAAAACGGACAGATTCATACTATAAAATTGTTCAGAATGGAAAATCTTTTTCCAAAATAATTTGTTTATTTAAAAATTTATTTCCCGTAATTTTAGATGCGTCGTGTGAGAACGTTAAATTGATTAAATGATTTTTTTTACAATAATTCAAAAAAAACAATCAAAATTAAAATATATGTTTATTAAATTAAATTGATAAAAAATTTATTATTTTTATTACTCTCTTGTGTTTTGTACTTGTTAATTTAAAAAGATAAAAACATGATTTATGACACTCAAAGTTAAATGAAAAAGATACTATTTATTTTCCAAAATTAAACAAAAAACATGTAATAATCTTTTATAATTTATCAAGAAACAAAAGAATTAAATTGTTGATATGCTTGTGGTGAAGCAATTGTTAATAAAACAGATATTAATGTTCTGTTTGTTTGTATTTGATAAAAACAATTCATATAAATAGCTTTACAACCAATTCGTGTGTCAATTAATTGTTCCCAATATTTATTACATTGTTTTAATTTTTTTTCATTAATATAAACATTAATTGATCGTCATTTTATTTAGTATAAAGAACAATAATATTATATATAGGTATAATTTGAATATTAAATTGTTTATATTGAAATATATAATGTATATTATTACAGTTGCACCACTTTATACTAATGTTGAACAAAAGGTGTATTTTTATGAAAAAAAAAAAATGATATAAGTATATCATTTTAATTATTTTTTTTTTTAGTATTTTTAAATTTTTTTTTTTTTTTATGATTATTAATTGTTGATGTATTATTTTTATATAAAAATCTCATACGTGGTTTAGTCTTTTATGGTGGATCATAATTTTATTTATTTATTTTGCCAGTTCAAATAATCAGTTTACAACCAATTATTTTATCATAAATATTTGTTTAAATATATTTTTATAATAATTATTTTTTAATTATCATATCAGGGTAGAGTGAAACCGTCAGAAGATCACGATGATCAATCAGCGCATGCGCGAGAATATAACGATACATTGAAAATCTATATATGAATAGGTGCTTTCTTTCACTAAAATCTTCACCTGGAGCTCCAGGTGAACGCCATCTATTGGAATATAGAACACCATCTGTCAGCACATTTGTAAAGTATAATTTCCTGAAAAAAAATGGCTGAACATTGGCGTCAACTCAATTATTGATTTGTTATGATTGAATTGTTAGGTTTATCGATGTTAAATGACAACCGAAAACAATAACAAATAAATAATTGAGTTGACGCCAATGTTCAGACATTTTTTTTCAGAAAATTCTACTTTATAAATGTGCTGACAGATGACGTTCTAAACTCCAACAGATGGCACTTACCTGGAGCTCCAAGTGAAGATTTTGATGAAAGAAAGCACCTAATGTGACTGATTGAAAAATTCGGTAAAGAAGTGGAAACACAGACACGCAAATTTTAAATGTATTGATATGTATAACTGAATTCTGGCGCATGCGCTGATTAATCATCGTGATCTTCTTCTGACGGTTTCACTCTAGCTATTCTTGACTCGATTATCCCACCTACACGGGATACGTTGAAAACGCCTGAAAATGATTTAGTCGTTTGATGTAAACCATTCAGAAGGATACAAATTAAGCCAAAATTTTCATGTTTTGCGACAAAAAAGTTATCCCAGTCGCTCGGGATAACTATTGCGGATAATCAAGTCAAGAATAGCTGCCCTGATTTGAAATTTAAGTTATCAACAAGAAGACATCGTTCAGCAGCTCACTTATCTGCTAAGTCAATACAACTTACCACAGATCTCAACATTACCGACTTGATTTTTAGTCAAAATGAACAAAAGAAAATCATTTAATATAGAAAATGTGTGTTTGGCAATGAGCGCGTGAGAGAATTTATGTTACGTAGAAAACATGTGTAATATAATACTCGTTGATTCCAATAAGCTATTGATTGAATATTTTGATTTGATAAGAATTAAAATTTCAATTTTTTAGTTTATTTAATTTATTTTTATTATAGTTAGTCTCTAATAATTATCGTTTACTTAAAAAATTATAGACTCAAGAAAAAAACAATAATAATTTTCACTGACTTTCCAATATTTATTTGATAAAAAAACTTATAAATAAAATACTCGTGATTCAATTATTTTGTTGGAAATATTTTATTGATTTGACAATATTTCGATTTGGAATTATACGATAACTATATTCTAGGGACATATAATATGTGTTATTGCTAATTCTCGTACATTGGAGCCGGGAAATATTGCCGCAAGCCGATTGATAATCGCTATTCCTTCGCCATCCGCTATTCTCGACCAGGGTCAGGGTTGTTAAAATGGAGGGTTTTTGAGTTGTTTACAATTATCCATGGATAAAACATTTAAAACGTTTCAAACAGGATAAAACGGATAAAACCCACCTGGGTAGCTATTCTTGACTCGATT
>WSYQ01000509.1:0-22455 GCA_011426435.1 Lysiphlebus fabarum
CTCATATTCAAAGTCATATTGATGTTATGTAATTTTATATTTTAATCGATAAATATATCCTGAATTTTAATATCATTTAATAATTTATATTTAACATAAATATTATTAAAAAAAAAAAAAAAAGTCTTAATAAATTAAAAATTATAAAAATTAAAGAAATGAGTGAATTTAATTTAAATAAATTATTCTAGTTAGAAAATTTTATTATCACGTCTGTGTTTAATTTGTTAATATCACTTATGAAAATTTGTACTAAAAATGAGGACTATAAAAAGTCAATTCAGTAAATGCAGATTCACAACTGCATCATGTTGCTGTTTCAACTGATACCATATTTTTTAGGTATGTTACAAGTATATATATACAAATTTATTCAATTATCAATAAAAATCAATTCATTCATATCACAATGTCAATTGTATATTAAAAAAAGTCTATATATATCTACAAAAAAAAAAAAAAAGATTTATTTAAACTTGCAATTTATATATTTAAATAATGATTGTGTTATATATATATTTTTATTTTAAAGCTGCAAGAGTTGATAATGATATAGAAAACTGGATAAATGGACCTGAATATAATTTTTCAGGTCATTTAAAAATGATAACATTTCTTGACATTGATAAAGGAGTTAATCATGGTACTGTTGTTAATTTATCCTTGATATGTCGTCCAAAAGAACCAGATGTTTTGAGATGTCAACTAGAAAATACAATGATAAATCGTATTAAACCTCAAGGTTCTGATAATTATCAATTTAAAAATGATGATTATAATAATTATCGTAATATCAATTTAATAAATGTACCATTTGAAATTAATTTTAATAAAAATGGTATAAGCCATTATACATTTGATAAATCAGATAATAAAAATTTATCAATGTGGATTATTAATATGGCTAGATTAATTGGTAATCAATTAAATTTTGGTAATGATTTTTCGGATGAAATGAGAAGAAAATTTCGTGGATATGAAAATTTTACTGTTGGTGAATGTGAAGTAAATTTTTATATAACAAGACAACCATATGATGATTTAGCAGTTAATTTATTTAATAAATTTACATTAATGCCACTTGATAAACTTGGTGAATATAATAATGAAATAATATCAATATTAAAAAATAGAAATTTAAAAAATTGTTTAAAATATGGTGAGCCATTTTTTGGTACAAGATATACACTTGGTCTTATATTACGAGATGTTCAAACAATATTGGTATGTTAATTAATATTATTTTATATATTTTAAAATTTATGATTAATATTAATTTTATGTTCTTTTTTATTTAACAGAAAACATCTAAAAGTAAAATTAAAACATCAATTCATGAATTTACATCTGAAACAATTAATGAAAGTGATATTTATGGAGATGATAAAAAATTACAAGGTACAGTATCAGATCAAATGGATCTAAAATTAATATCAATTGTTCCAGCAAAAAATAAATTATTAGAATTTAAAAATCCAATAAAATATGGTGTATTATCAGAAAAACTTGAGCCTGGTGAATCACAATATTAAAAAAAAAAAAAACATAATAATTATTAAAAATAAAAATAAAAAAAAAGGCATTGTTTAAATGAAAAGAAAAAAAAAATAAATAAATTATTTCATTATAAAAAATGTAATATTAATATTTTAATAAAATAATAATTTTAAGAAATAAAATTATGTATTTTTTATTATTTATGACCATGAAATTGATGTTTAAAAATTTCAGTAAATATATATATATATTTGATGGAATCACGTGATATTAATATTGTCAATTGAATTAACAAGTTAAGTGATGATTTAAAATTGTGACATAAAAGGGAGAGATCAGGTTGTCATTTAAACAGTTAACAATCTCAACTCAATCGTAACTTCTAGAAAGAAATGATTATAACTCTTTTACCTTTATTTCTTGGTAAGTATAATTTTTTTTTACAAAATAATTATATCATATAAATATAATAAATAATATTATACAGCTGCCAAAGTTGGTCCAGATACATCAGTTATTTGGAAACATGGAGGTGAAGTAACATATGAAATAAATAATCATGCATCAATAACATATCCAGATGATACAGATGGACATGATAGAATATTTAATTTAAATGGTAAAATGACATGTCAAAAAATGTATGATACAACAATGTTATCATGTTCACTTCATGATATTAAAGTACATACAAAATTTGTTGATGATATTAAATCACAAAAAATAAAAGCTGATTATATACGTGAAGATGTATGGACTAAAAAATTTCTTCAACAAGATACATTTAATATACAATTTGATAAAAATGGTGTTAATGATGTTATAATTGGTAATAATGTTAATCAAGCAATATGGGGTATTATTGGTGCATTTACAAATTTATTAGATATTGGTAATAATTTAAATGATAAAATTGAAGGTGATTTTATTAGAAAAGCTAATTTAACAAATGGTTATTGTAAAACAAAATTTTTTATAACACGTACAACTGAAGATAATAATAATAATAACAATGATGATAATAATTTTCATTTATATCTTATTAATAAACAAAATGAAACATTAACAAGAATTATTGAAATTGCAAGAAAAATTGAAGATGATAATTGTTCATTTAAACGTTATTCAGCATTTTTACATCGTGAAATTAGAAAATTAAAACCACAAGATTATCATGTTCATATTGTAAGTTGTTGATGTATAATTTTTTTATATCTTTATTTAAATAATAATTTTAATAATTTATTTGTATTTTATTATTTAGATATCTGCTGGTAATTTTATGACAATAAGTGATAAAAATTTAACATCATTTTCAAAAACTCATATGAAAGTTACAAATTTTAAAAAAAATATAAAATACATGATTGATGAATCAATGTCATTGACATTAAAAAGTATTAAACCAATTAAATTATGTGAAAATAATGAAAAAAAAATTAATTATAAAAATTAAATAAATTTAATAAAAAAAATAAAACAATTTATTGTAATTGTAATTTTATTTAATAGATCAAAGAAAAAACAAGGTTTATTTATTTTAGCAAATAATTGAACACGTGCCTATAATTGACATTGTAATAATAAATTGAAAAATAAAAGGAAATATTATTATTTATTATTGTAACCTTGAAGATTATGATGAGGTTTAAATTTACATTGTTTAATATATAATATACCTACAATTTTTTATAAATTAATTTATTATCTTTTTTTATTATTATTATGTCTGATATATCATTTATATAAAAAGGAAGATTTAAAAAAGTTTAGTATCACACTACTTTTTAATCCAGCATCATGTCAAAAATTGTCATTTTACCATTGTTAGTTAGTAAGTAATAATTTATTATATATATTATATTATTTTTTAAATATTAATTTATATATTTTATTAACAGTCAGTCAATTAAATTTAAAAAGTGATTTATGGCATTTTGGTCCAGAAATTACATATAATTTTACATACAATGCAAATACAGGATTAAAATTATTAAATAATAATTCAATAATAAATTCAATTTTAAATTATAATATGAATACTCAACTTAAATGTCGTCCAAGAACATTAAAAATATTAAATTGTCATATTGAAAAACCAATCATTAATTTTAATAATATTAATAAAACATATTTTATTGATAAAAAAAAAAATTTAGATAATATTTATGATGAAAATTTACATAAACAAATTTTTGAAATAAGATTTAATAGATTTGGTATTAAAGAATTAATTGTATCAAAAAATATAAAACCATTTGTATTAGATACAATAAGAACAATTGTTAATCAATTAAATGTTGGTGTTGATTTAACTGTTAGAATAAATGGAACATATAGAACATGGGAAAATTTTACAACTGGTAATTGTTTAACACTTTATAATGTTAAATTAAATGGTGATAATTTAGAAAAAAAAAAAAATGATGGTGAAGGATTTAAATGGAGACCAGATGTATCAACAGTTATTACCAAAATAAGAGATATTAAAAAATGTCGTATAAATGCACCATATTTTTTTGGAAGTCGTGAAGCTTGGAGTAATATTCCACAAATTTTGATAAATATTGTAAGTTTATTTATATTTTTTTCTGATTAAAATTAATTGATATTTGTTGATTCAAGATAATATCAAGTAATTGTTAAATATTTTTTTAGAAATCATCAAAAACATCTATAACAGCAAATAGAACAGCATTTATATCAACAACTCATACATCAATAGAATTAGAAAATTTACAAAAAACAACATCATCAAATATTGTATCTATGAATGAAACAATGACACTTAAATATATATCAGTTAAACCTTCAAATAATCAAATAACAAGAATTCAAGAACCAGCTTTTACCAGTGTTATTACTGGAAAATGGTTACATGATGATTTATCAGTTGAAAATGATGTTAATGAAGAACAAAAATATAATAATACAACAGTATCATCATTAATTTCATTGATGTTCAATTTTGATAATTAAATATTAAATTATTTAATTAACATACTAAAATTATTATTTATTCTCATTGTTATTTGCATCTAGTCTAGATATTAATTTATAAATATAATTATTTTTTTGTATTAACATTAAAATAAATAATAATGAATAGATAGTAAATATATATTAATATATAAATAAAGTAAATTTTAAAAATAATATCTTGATGTTTGTTTTTTTATGATAAGAAATATGTATTGTTTCGAATTTTTATCAGTACATAATGATATGATATCAAATGGCAATGATACAGCAGTATTTAAAATGGTCAAGTGGTTTTCAATGTATTAAACTATACAGTTAGCAGTAGCAACAAGTATTAACGTCGTCAACATCATTTGATCATCAGTATATCGTAAACAGTTGTACGACTTTGATCTTTGAAAATGGAACGTTGGATTGGAAAAATAGCAATTGTAACTGGTGCTAGTTCTGGTATTGGTGAAGCAATATCAAAAGCATTTGCAACTGCTGGATGTCATGTTGTTGGATTAGCAAGACGTGAAGATAGATTAAATAAATTAACAAATGAATTATCAAGTGTTAAAGGTTCATTTGATGGTATAAAATGTGACATACGTAATGAAGAAGATATTATAAATGCTTTTAAATATGCTGAAGATAAATTTGGTAGTATTGATGTACTTGTTAATAATTCTGGAATTTGTGAAAATAAATTTTTATCTGGTAAATAAAATTTTAGTATTATATTATTTTTAATTAATTTAATAAAACTAACCTTAATTTTATAAAAGTAAACACTGATAAACACAAATATAACAAACAAAATAATACATTTATTTTTAAAATAATATACTTTTCATTATTGTTATTTGATTTTAAATTATATTGTTTATAAATTAACTGTTTTGTATAAATAAATTATAAAATATTTATTTTTTTTTTTTTTTAGATAGCACAATAGAAAATATACGTTCAGTTATTGATGTTAATTTGATTGGAGCTGCTTTGTGTACACGAGAAGCTGTAAAAATAATGAGAAAACATGAGAGTGAAGGTCACATTATCAATATCAACAGGTAAAAAATAAAAAAAAGATAAAAATTAAATAAACAATTCAATTGTCATTTAATATTGTATAAATAAATATTATTTTTATCTTGTTATTTGTTTTTTAAAAATTTCTGATAAATATAAAATTAGTAAAAGTAAATTTCATTTAGTGAAAGTTTAGAAAGTTAAAATAAAATAATTTAATAAAATTATAAATATACTAATATTTATTTCAGTATATTAGGTTTAAATGCAAACTTAGCAAATGCACCAATTGGAATGTATGCTGCAAGTAAATTTGGTCTTCGTGCAATGTCACATAATTGGAGAAAAGAATTTACTCAAAAAAAAGATAAAATAAGAATAACAGTGAGTATTAATTTTTAATTATAATTAATAATATTAATGATTATATTTTTTTTATATGATTTGTTTTTTACAACAGGAAGTATATCCAGGTCTTGTAAAAACAGAAATTGTTAATTCATATGATCCAACTGGAAAAATGTATGATGTTCTTCCTCATTTAAAAGCAAAAGATATTTCAGATTGTGTTATTTTTGCTCTATCAGCACCTTCTCATGTCCAGGTATATTAAAAATAATAATCAATATTTTTATATAAGAATTTTATTTTTTTCTTAATTTTAAATTATTTATTTATATTTTTAGGTAGAAGAAATTACTGTTACACCACTTCATTCAAGCCTTCAAAAATAAACTAAAAGTTTATTTTTAAAATTAAAAAATTAATAAAAAAAAAAAAAAGGTATAAGTTTTATATTGATTGTTAAATATATTATTAAATATAGTTATAATTTTAATGATAATTTATTTTGAAAAAATAAGTGTTAAAAATTGATAAAATAAATTTACACAAATCAAGTAAATTCTGTTTCTTTTATTTGTTAATTATTTAGACTTTATATTGAGTAAATATTTTATTCTTTCATCATTTACTCTAAGAATGTCGACATTATAAAATTTTTTAAAATAAAATAAGATCAATCTGCATATCAAAATCATTGAGTTTTTGATTGTTCACTCAAAGCATTAAGAAATTGTAAATAATTATCATCACTTGATGAAATATGGCTCGTTGTAATAATATTTTTATCAGTAACATTTAATTCATCGACATCATTCCATATTTTTTGTAAACGTTCATTTATTTTATTAATGTCTTTAACTATTTTTACAGACTTTGATAATTCATCTTCTATTTTTATAATGTCATTAGTTAAATTTTTATCACTGTCTCTATAAGAATAATCAATTATTTTTACCATCATTTGTTTTATTTTATTGTCAAATTGATTTGTAGTATTATTAATATTTTCATTTATTTTTTTTATTATTTTTTGTAATAAAATCATATAAGATTCTTGAAATATATTTGTTTTGTCATTGGTACTGTTAATTTTTTTTATTAAATTAAGAACATATAATTGTGATTCTTTTGACAAAGTATAACCAATATCATCTTTATTATTATGTTCAGTAAATTTTATATTTTTGTGTATATGATTTTTTAAATAGTTTTTATTATATTCAACAACTGACATATCACTCAATCGACCAGCAAATTTTACATCTTTAAAATATCCAATTTTTGAATATACTCCAGCTGTACCATTTGTCATTAATAAAGTATTTACAAATTGTATCATATATTTATTTTTAATTGGTTCTTTATCAAGTTGTTTTATAACATTTTCTAAAAATGCAGTAATAGTTGCAATAATTTCTTGATCTGATTCATCATTAACTCTCGTTGCAACAATAGCAATACTATCTTGAAATTTAGGAATATTTTTAATAATATCAGTAGCATGTTTAACTAATCGAATAAAACCAGTTCTATCATTACCAGTTTGTAGAAAAAAATAATTAATAATAAATATAAATTTAATTTTTTTTGCAGAATCAGCTATTTTTTTAATAAAATAAGTTGCAGCTATATCATGCTTGACATCTCGTGTATCATCAAACCCAGGACAATCATAAAATGATGTATTTGTTTCATTATCAATTATAAGATCTGGTAATTCAGTATGTGAATTGATGGACGAACTGATTTTTGCATTATTATCTTTTATCATAAATTTACCTGTTGTATCACCTGCTGCATTTGATATTGGTATTGATAATAAATCTGAATTATTATCAGTAATAAATTGAACAAAAGTACTTTTTCCAGAGCCTGTATTTCCCAAAACTAGTACTACATTTTCATCAGTAGTATATTTAATTTTTTTATCACCTTCGTTAAGATAATCCAAAATAGATTGTACAGTTGCATCAATATTGTTATCAATGTTACTTCTTTTATGACGAATATTGACATATGAATCATTGTTGTCACGATGTATTTGGTAATGGTATTTCTGAAAAAAATACATCACTCATTTATGGACAAATATAAATAATATTGATGAATTCTTTTATAGATTTATTTTTTTTTTTTTATATCAAAAAATGATAAAATATTTAGTCATTGAAAATTAAATTATTGCAAATTAGTAAAATGAAAATTAATTGATTCATGTTTGACTATAGTCTTGATTACGTGGTTGTGTCAATGGGTACTATGATTTTGATGAATTTTTATTGTCATAAAACTATATTAAAAGTAAATATATAATATGAAGACAACTTACTTGATAATCACCTTTTTCATTATATATTTTTTTGTCATCATTGAGTTGTAATCCATGATTAATATGCCATTTTAAAACTGGTATATTTTTTACAGTTTTACTATTTTGATTGTTATCATTGTTATTATTGTTTGGAATAGCAGTAACTATTATCAATAAAGAAAAAAAAATTAAAAACATTGTGTATATGTTTAATGTATAATTAATAAAATTCACAAGGAGTAATTTTTTTTTCTTCTATTATTTCTTATGTGTACAAACAGCTTCAAAGCTAGAAGATGAATGCTAGCTTGAACAATGAATACTTGAATATTTATACCAAAAATTATTTTACTATCTTAAAATGTTTGTGTTTGTAAAGTATATAATATAAAGAAATAATATTTGTATAAACCACAACAAACTAAAAGATAAAAGTTCCAGAATATTGTAATCATAGTTTGGGAAGTCATATAATTTTTTTAGCATTTTAACAAAATTTATCTAATCTTTTTTAAATATTATATATAGTTATTATTACTTATGTATATGATATTTATTTAAAAGCTGATATTAATTATCATGATAAAATTTTATGCATTTAAAGTATTATTAAATTATTTATACTTTTTTTTTTTTTTATTTAACAAATAAATGTACTGTAAAATTTGAATAGATTTATGTGTGTTTTGATATATCAATTATTTAACCAGATGAATCAAGTCTTAAAGAAATCTACGGGTTTGAATCTACGGGTGTGAAATCTACGGGTTTGAAATATACGGGTTTTAAATATACGGGTTTTAAATATACGGGTTTGAAATATACGGGTTTGAAATCTACGGGTTCATTTTTTGTTTATTATTCTTTAAAAATATAATAACAAATTTTAATTTAATTCCAAAAATTATTTTATCATGTTACAACAAGAAAAAAATTTACATTACCGATTTTTAAGTTGCATTTTGAAAAGTCCAGATGGCGCAACTGTATCATTACTCTGGAAAATAAATGGGTAAATTTCTAGAAAGCATTGAAATATACGGGTTTGAAATATACGGGTTTGAAATATACGGGTTTGAAATATACGGGTTTGAAATATACGGGTTTGAAATATACGGGTTTGAAATATACGGGTTTGAAATATACGGGTTTGAAATATACGGGTTTGAAATATACGGGTTTGAAATATACGGGTTTGAAATATACGGGTTTGAAATATACGGGTTTGAAATATACGGGTTTGAAATATACGGGTTTGAAATATACGGGTGTGAAATATACGGGTCTGAAATATACGGGTTTGAAATCTACGGGTTCATTTTTTGTTTATTATTCTTTAAAAATATAATAACAAATTTTAATTTAATTCCAAAAATTATTTTATCATGTTACAACAAGAAAAAAATTTACATTACCGATTTTTAAGTTGCATTTTGAAAAGTCCAGATGGCGCAACTGTATCATTACTCTGGAAAATAAATGGGTAAATTTCTAGAAAGCATTGAAATATACGGGTTTGAAATCTACGGGTCTGAAATATACGGGTTTGAAATATACGGGTTTGAAATATACGGGTTTGAAATATACGGGTTTGAAATATACGGGTTTGAAATATACGGGTTTGAAATATACGGGTTTGAAATATACGGGTTTGAAATATACGGGTTTGAAATATACGGGTCTGAAATATACGGGTTTGAAATATACGGGTTTGAAATATACGGGTTTGAAATATACGGGTTTGAAATATACGGGTTTGAAATATACGGGTTTGAAATATACGGGTTTGAAATATACGGGTTTGAAATATACGGGTTTGAAATATACGGGTTTGAAATATACGGGTTTGAAATATACGGGTTTGAAATATACGGGTTTGAAATATACGGGTTTGAAATATACGGGTTTGAAATATACGGGTTTGAAATATACGGGTTTGAAATATACGGGTTTGAAATATACGGGTTTGAAATATACGGGTTTGAAATATACGGGTTTGAAATATACGGGTTTGAAATATACGGGTTTGAAATATACGGGTTTGAAATATACGGGTTTGAAATATACGGGTTTGAAATATACGGGTTTGAAATATACGGGTTTGAAATATACGGGTTGAAATATACGGGTTTGAAATATACGGGTTTGAAATATACGGGTTTGAAATATACGGGTTTGAAATATACGGGTTTGAAATATACGGGTTTGAAATATACGGGTTTGAAATATACGGGTTTGAAATATACGGGTTTGAAATATACGGGTTTGAAATATACGGGTTTGAAATATACGGGTTTGAAATATACGGGTTTGAAATATACGGGTTTGAAATATACGGGTTTGAAATATACGGGTTTGAAATATACGGGTTTGAAATATACGGGTTTGAAATATACGGGTTTGAAATATACGAAATATACGGGTCTGAAATATACGGGTTTGAAATCTACGGGTTCATTTTTTGTTTATTATTCTTTAAAAATATAATAACAAATTTTAATTTAATTCCAAAAATTATTTTATCATGTTACAACAAGAAAAAAATTTACATTACCGATTTTTAAGTTGCATTTTGAAAAGTCCAGATGGCGCAACTGTATCATTACTCTGGAAAATAAATGGGTAAATTTCTAGAAAGCATTGAAATATACGGGTTTGAAATATACGGGTTTGAAATATACGGGTTTGAAATATACGGGTTTGAAATATACGGGTTTGAAATATACGGGTTTGAAATATACGGGTTTGAAATATACGGGTTTGAAATATACGGGTTTGAAATATACGGGTTTGAAATATACGGGTTTGAAATATACGGGTTTGAAATATACGGGTTTGAAATATACGGGTTTGAAATATACGGGTTGAAATATACGGGTTTGAAATATACGGGTTTGAAATATACGGGTTTGAAATATACGGGTTTGAAATATACGGGTTTGAAATATACGGGTTTGAAATATACGGGTCTGAAATATACGGGTTTGAAATATACGGGTTTGAAATCTACGGGTTCATTTTTTGTTTATTATTCTTTAAAAATATAATAACAAATTTTAATTTAATTCCAAAAATTATTTTATCATGTTACAACAAGAAAAAAATTTACATTACCGATTTTTAAGTTGCATTTTGAAAAGTCCAGATGGCGCAACTGTATCATTACTCTGGAAAATAAATGGGTAAATTTCTAGAAAGCATTGAAATATACGGGTTTGAAATCTACGGGTCTGAAATATACGGGTTTGAAATATACGGGTTTGAAATCTACGGGTTTGAAATATACGGGTTTGAAATATACGGGTTTGAAATATACGGGTTTGAAATATACGGGTTTGAAATATACGGGTTTGAAATATACGGGTTTGAAATATACGGGTTTGAAATATACGGGTTTGAAATATACGGGTTTGAAATATACGGGTTGAAATATACGGGTCTGAAATATACGGGTTTGAAATCTACGGGTTCATTTTTTGTTTATTATTCTTTAAAAATATAATAACAAATTTTAATTTAATTCCAAAAATTATTTTATCATGTTACAACAAGAAAAAAATTTACATTACCGATTTTTAAGTTGCATTTTGAAAAGTCCAGATGGCGCAACTGTATCATTACTCTGGAAAATAAATGGGTAAATTTCTAGAAAGCATTGAAATATACGGGTTTGAAATCTACGGGTCTGAAATATACGGGTTTGAAATATACGGGTTTGAAATCTACGGGTTTGAAATATACGGGTTTGAAATATACGGGTTTGAAATATACGGGTGTGAAATATACGGGTCTGAAATATACGGGTTTGAAATCTACGGGTTCATTTTTTGTTTATTATTCTTTAAAAATATAATAACAAATTTTAATTTAATTCCAAAAATTATTTTATCATGTTACAACAAGAAAAAAATTTACATTACCGATTTTTAAGTTGCATTTTGAAAAGTCCAGATGGCGCAACTGTATCATTACTCTGGAAAATAAATGGGTAAATTTCTAGAAAGCATTGAAATATACGGGTTTGAAACCCGGATATGTCAAACCCGTTATTTTTTTATCTTTATCAACAAACTATGTAAAACTCATAATTGTCTTTTATTTGTTTTTTGTAATATTTAGAAGTAACGAACAAATAAAGTTACTAAGAACCATGGTACCTTCAGTCAAACAGTTTCGTTGACGAACATCTTAGCTTTGAATGACTAATGAATGATATAATAACTGCATACATATACAAGTGTATATAGAATTTAAATGAAAACTGATCTATGTATACATCAAAGTATCTTTAATTTCTCTTGTTTTGCTTTTTATCAAATACTGGGAATATTTGATATAATTGAATGTTTTTTAATTTATAATGTAGGATTTGACTTGATACACATAAGGATAATAGAATAATATTATCGGAATACATTTTTTTTATAACAGTTATCACAATGTTGACTTACTTGAATTGAAAATTTAAGTCAAAGGGATATCCACAAGTTGAAAGCTGTGGTATTTTATAGTTGATTGTTGTCATAAAGTATATTCATGATAAATTATGATATTAGTATGTATATTGTGATTGTATGTTTCAAAATAAAAACAGAAATTTCCTAATGGAAATAAAACTTATTCGATAATAACAACCTTGAAATATTATGGACTATATAAGTGTTCAAAAACAAAACAGATGTTTGAATATTATGTTATAATAAAAAAAAAATTTTATTATAAAAAAAAAGTAATTTATGATATAGACACGTCTGTACAAATCTATAACCCTGTACAAATCAAAATTTTCATTAATTCAACTCAATGAATTTGATCATGAAAAAAATTATAAAGATCATTGAATACCTCGTTGAGAGTCATGTTCACCGGATATAACCCGTAGAATTTTCGAAAATATTTTAGATATTAAAGCCTAAATAACGTGCAAAATATTAATGATACGAAAAAAATTAAACTGCATCATATACCTCTTGCCATGTTCTATAACCCTGTTAAAACCTCATATTTTTCCGATTTTTTTTAAAAGCACCAGGTGATTTATTTTAAAAAGTCCTGATCCTAGAAAAGAACGGGAAACTGCATTGAATACCTCTTTTCGAGTTCTATAACCCTGTTAAAACCTCATATTTTTCCGATTTTTTTTAAATGCACCAGGTCATTCATTTTAAAAAGTCCCGATCCTAGAGAAAAACGGGAAACGGCATCGGATACCTCTTGTCGAGTTCTATAACCCTGTTAAAACCTCATATTTTTCCGATTTTTTTTAAATGCACCAGGTCAATTTTTCAAAAAGTCCTGATCCTAAAGGAAAACGGGAAACGGCATCGGATACCTCTTGTCGAGTTCTATAACCCTGTTAAAACCTCATATTTTTCCGATTTTTTTTAAATGCACCAGGTCATTTATTTTAAAAAGTCTTAATCCTAGAGAAAAACGGGAAACGGCATCGGATACCTCTTGTCGAGTTCTATAACCCTGTTAAAACCTTATATTTTTCCGATTTTTTTTAAATTCACCAGGTCAATTTTTCCAAAAAGTCCTGATCCTAAAGGAAAACAGGAAACGGCATCGGATACCTCTTGTCGAGTTCTATAACCCTGTTAAAACCTCATATTTTTCCGATTTTTTTTAAATGCACCAGGTCAATTTTTTCAAAAAGTCCTGATCCTAAAGGAAAACGGGAAACGGCATCGGATACCTCTTGTCGAGTTCTATAACCCTGTTAAAACCTTATATTTTTCCGATTTTTTTTAAATTCACCAGGTCAATTTTTCCAAAAAGTCCTGATCCTAAAGGAAAACGGGAAACGGCATCGGACACCTCTTGTCGAGTTCTATAACCCTGTTAAAACCTCATATTTTTCCGATCTTTTTTAAATGCACCAGGTCATTTATTTTAAAAAGTCTTAATCCTAGAGAAAAACGGGAAACGGCATCGAATACCTCTTGTCGAGTTCTATAACCCTGTTAAAACCTCATATTTTTCCGATTTTTTTTAAATGCACCAGATCAATTTTTTCAAAAAGTCCTGATCCTACAGAAAAACGGGAAACGGCATCGGATACCTCTTGTCGAGTTCTATATCCCTGTTAAAACCTCATATTTTTCCGATTTTTTTTGGATGCACCAGGT
This sequence comes from Lysiphlebus fabarum, assembly GCA_011426435.1. NCBI lineage: Eukaryota > Metazoa > Arthropoda > Insecta > Hymenoptera > Braconidae > Lysiphlebus > Lysiphlebus fabarum. The sequence continues at coordinate 14,281 of WSYQ01000509.1, forward strand.
CGATTTCTTCAAAAAGTCCTAATCCTAAAGGAAAACGGGAAACGGCATCGGATACCTCTTGTCGAGTTCTATAACCCTGTTAAAACCTCATATTTTTCCGATTTTTTTTAAATGCACCAGGTCATTTATTTTAAAAAGTCTTAATCTTAGAGAAAAACGGGAAACGGCATCGGATACCTCTTGTCGAGTTCTATAACCCTGTTAAAACCTTATATTTTTCCGATTTTTTTTAAATTCACCAGGTCAATTTTTCCAAAAAGTCCTGATCCTAAAGGAAAACAGGAAACGGCATCGGATACCTCTTGTCGAGTTCTATAACCCTGTTAAAACCTCATATTTTTCCGATTTTTTTTAAATGCACCAGGTCAATTTTTTCAAAAAGTCCTGATCCTAAAGGAAAACGGGAAACGGCATCGGATACCTCTTGCCATGTTCTATAACCCTGTTAAAACCATATATTTTTCCGATTTTTTTTTAATGCGACAAGTCATTTTTTCTAAAAAGTCCTGATCCTGGAAAAAAACGGGAAACGGCGTCGGAAACCTCTTGTCGAGTTCTATAACCCTGTTAAAACCTCATATTTTTCCGATCTTTTTTAAATGCACCAGGTCATTTATTTTAAAAAGTCTTAATCCTAGAGAAAAACGGGAAACGGCATCGAATACCTCTTGTCGAGTTCTATAACCCTGTTAAAACCTCATATTTTTCCGATCTTTTTTAAATGCACCAGGTCATTTATTTTAAAAAGTCTTAATCCTAGAGAAAAACGGGAAACAGCATCGAATACCTCTTGTCGAGTTCTATAACCCTGTTAAAACCTCATATTTTTCCGATTTTTTTCAAATTCACCAGGTCAATTTTTCCAAAAAGTCCTGATTTTAAAGGAAAACGGGAAACGGCATCGGACACCTCTTGTCGAGTTCTATAACCCTGTTAAAACCTCATATTTTTCCGATCTTTTTTAAATGCACCAGGTCATTTATTTTAAAAAGTCTTAATCCTAGAGAAAAACGGGAAACGGCATCGGATACCTCTTGTCGAGTTCTATAACCCTGTTGAAACCTCATATTTTTCCGATTTTTTTTAAATGCACCAGGTCAATTTTTTCAAAAAGTCCTGATCCTGGAAAAAAACGGGAAACGGCGTCGGATACCTCTTGTCGAGTTCTATAACCCTGTTAAAACCTTATATTTTTCCGATCTTTTTTAAATGCACCAGGTCATTTATTTTAAAAAGTCTTAATCCTAGAGAAAAACGGGAAACGGCATCGAATACCTCTTGTCGAGTTCTATAACCCTGTTAAAACCTCATATTTTTCCGATTTTTTTTAAATGCACCAGGTCAATTTTTTCAAAAAGTCCTGATCCTGGAAAAAAACGGGAAACGGCGTCGGATACCTCTTGTCGAGTTCTATAACCCTGTTAAAACCTTATATTTTTCCGATTTTTTTTAAATTCACCAGGTCAATTTTTCCAAAAAGTCCTGATCCTAAAGGAAAACAGGAAACGGCATCGGATACCTCTTGTCGAGTTCTATAACCCTGTTAAAACCTCATATTTTTCCGAGTTTTTTTAAATGCACCAGGTCAATTTTTTCAAAAAGTCCTGATCCTAAAGGAAAACGGGAAACGGCATCGGATACCTCTTGCCATGTTCTATAACCCTGTTAAAACCATATATTTTTCCGATTTTTTTTTAATGCGACAAGTCATTTTTTCTAAAAAGTCCTGATCCTGGAAAAAAACGGGAAACGGCGTCGGAAACCTCTTGTCGAGTTCTATAACCCTGTTAAAACCTCATATTTTTCCGATCTTTTTTAAATGCACCAGGTCATTTATTTTAAAAAGTCTTAATCCTAGAGAAAAACGGGAAACGGCATCGAATACCTCTTGTCGAGTTCTATAACCCTGTTAAAACCTCATATTTTTCCGATCTTTTTTAAATGCACCAGGTCATTTATTTTAAAAAGTCTTAATCCTAGAGAAAAACGGGAAACAGCATCGAATACCTCTTGTCGAGTTCTATAACCCTGTTAAAACCTCATATTTTTCCGATTTTTTTTAAATGCACCAGATCAATTTTTTCAAAAAGTCCTGATCCTACAGAAAAACGGGAAACGGCATCGGATACCTCTTGTCGAGTTCTATATCCCTGTTAAAACCTCATATTTTTCCGATTTTTTTTGGATGCACCAGGTCGATTTCTTCAAAAAGTCCTAATCCTAAAGGAAAACGGGAAACGGCATCGGATACCTCTTGTCGAGTTCTATAACCCTGTTAAAACCTCATATTTTTCCGATTTTTTTTAAATGCACCAGGTCATTTATTTTAAAAAGTCTTAATCCTAGAGAAAAACGGGAAACGGCATCGAATACCTCTTGTCGAGTTCTATAACCCTGTTAAAACCTCATATTTTTCCGATCTTTTTTAAATGCACCAGGTCATTTATTTTAAAAAGTCTTAATCCTAGAGAAAAACGGGAAACAGCATCGAATACCTCTTGTCGAGTTCTATAACCCTGTTAAAACCTCATATTTTTCCGATTTTTTTCAAATTCACCAGGTCAATTTTTCCAAAAAGTCCTGATTTTAAAGGAAAACGGGAAACGGCATCGGACACCTCTTGTCGAGTTCTATAACCCTGTTAAAACCTCATATTTTTCCGATCTTTTTTAAATGCACCAGGTCATTTATTTTAAAAAGTCTTAATCCTAGAGAAAAACGGGAAACAGCATCGAATACCTCTTGTCGAGTTCTATAACCCTGTTAAAACCTCATATTTTTCCGATTTTTTTTAAATGCACCAGATCAATTTTTTCAAAAAGTCCTGATCCTACAGAAAAACGGGAAACGGCATCGGATACCTCTTGTCGAGTTCTATATCCCTGTTAAAACCTCATATTTTTCCGATTTTTTTTGGATGCACCAGGTCGATTTCTTCAAAAAGTCCTAATCCTAAAGGAAAACGGGAAACGGCATCGGATACCTCTTGTCGAGTTCTATAACCCTGTTAAAACCTCATATTTTTCCGATTTTTTTTAAATGCACCAGGTCATTTATTTTAAAAAGTCTTAATCTTAGAGAAAAACGGGAAACGGCATCGGATACCTCTTGTCGAGTTCTATAACCCTGTTAAAACCTTATATTTTTCCGATTTTTTTTAAATTCACCAGGTCAATTTTTCCAAAAAGTCCTGATCCTAAAGGAAAACAGGAAACGGCATCGGATACCTCTTGTCGAGTTCTATAACCCTGTTAAAACCTCATATTTTTCCGATTTTTTTTAAATGCACCAGGTCAATTTTTTCAAAAAGTCCTGATCCTAAAGGAAAACGGGAAACGGCATCGGATACCTCTTGCCATGTTCTATAACCCTGTTAAAACCATATATTTTTCCGATTTTTTTTTAATGCGACAAGTCATTTTTTCTAAAAAGTCCTGATCCTGGAAAAAAACGGGAAACGGCGTCGGAAACCTCTTGTCGAGTTCTATAACCCTGTTAAAACCTCATATTTTTCCGATCTTTTTTAAATGCACCAGGTCATTTATTTTAAAAAGTCTTAATCCTAGAGAAAAACGGGAAACGGCATCGAATACCTCTTGTCGAGTTCTATAACCCTGTTAAAACCTCATATTTTTCCGATCTTTTTTAAATGCACCAGGTCATTTATTTTAAAAAGTCTTAATCCTAGAGAAAAACGGGAAACAGCATCGAATACCTCTTGTCGAGTTCTATAACCCTGTTAAAACCTCATATTTTTCCGATTTTTTTCAAATTCACCAGGTCAATTTTTCCAAAAAGTCCTGATTTTAAAGGAAAACGGGAAACGGCATCGGACACCTCTTGTCGAGTTCTATAACCCTGTTAAAACCTCATATTTTTCCGATTTTTTTTAAATGCACCAGGTCAATTTTTTCAAAAAGTCCTGATCCTGGAAAAAAACGGGAAACGGCGTCGGATACCTCTTGTCGAGTTCTATAACCCTGTTAAAACCTTATATTTTTCCGATCTTTTTTAAATGCACCAGGTCATTTATTTTAAAAAGTCTTAATCCTAGAGAAAAACGGGAAACGGCATCGAATACCTCTTGTCGAGTTCTATAACCCTGTTAAAACCTCATATTTTTCCGATTTTTTTTAAATGCACCAGGTCAATTTTTTCAAAAAGTCCTGATCCTGGAAAAAAACGGGAAACGGCGTCGGATACCTCTTGTCGAGTTCTATAACCCTGTTAAAACCTTATATTTTTCCGATTTTTTTTAAATTCACCAGGTCAATTTTTCCAAAAAGTCCTGATCCTAAAGGAAAACAGGAAACGGCATCGGATACCTCTTGTCGAGTTCTATAACCCTGTTAAAACCTCATATTTTTCCGAGTTTTTTTAAATGCACCAGGTCAATTTTTTCAAAAAGTCCTGATCCTAAAGGAAAACGGGAAACGGCATCGGATACCTCTTGCCATGTTCTATAACCCTGTTAAAACCATATATTTTTCCGATTTTTTTTTAATGCGACAAGTCATTTTTTCTAAAAAGTCCTGATCCTGGAAAAAAACGGGAAACGGCGTCGGAAACCTCTTGTCGAGTTCTATAACCCTGTTAAAACCTCATATTTTTCCGATCTTTTTTAAATGCACCAGGTCATTTATTTTAAAAAGTCTTAATCCTAGAGAAAAACGGGAAACGGCATCGAATACCTCTTGTCGAGTTCTATAACCCTGTTAAAACCTCATATTTTTCCGATCTTTTTTAAATGCACCAGGTCATTTATTTTAAAAAGTCTTAATCCTAGAGAAAAACGGGAAACAGCATCGAATACCTCTTGTCGAGTTCTATAACCCTGTTAAAACCTCATATTTTTCCGATTTTTTTCAAATTCACCAGGTCAATTTTTCCAAAAAGTCCTGATTTTAAAGGAAAACGGGAAACGGCATCGGACACCTCTTGTCGAGTTCTATAACCCTGTTAAAACCTCATATTTTTCCGATCTTTTTTAAATGCACCAGGTCATTTATTTTAAAAAGTCTTAATCCTAGAGAAAAACGGGAAACAGCATCGAATACCTCTTGTCGAGTTCTATAACCCTGTTAAAACCTCATATTTTTCCGATTTTTTTTAAATGCACCAGATCAATTTTTTCAAAAAGTCCTGATCCTACAGAAAAACGGGAAACGGCATCGGATACCTCTTGTCGAGTTCTATATCCCTGTTAAAACCTCATATTTTTCCGATTTTTTTTGGATGCACCAGGTCGATTTCTTCAAAAAGTCCTAATCCTAAAGGAAAACGGGAAACGGCATCGGATACCTCTTGTCGAGTTCTATAACCCTGTTAAAACCTCATATTTTTCCGATTTTTTTTAAATGCACCAGGTCATTTATTTTAAAAAGTCTTAATCTTAGAGAAAAACGGGAAACGGCATCGGATACCTCTTGTCGAGTTCTATAACCCTGTTAAAACCTTATATTTTTCCGATTTTTTTTAAATTCACCAGGTCAATTTTTCCAAAAAGTCCTGATCCTAAAGGAAAACAGGAAACGGCATCGGATACCTCTTGTCGAGTTCTATAACCCTGTTAAAACCTCATATTTTTCCGATTTTTTTTAAATGCACCAGGTCAATTTTTTCAAAAAGTCCTGATCCTAAAGGAAAACGGGAAACGGCATCGGATACCTCTTGCCATGTTCTATAACCCTGTTAAAACCATATATTTTTCCGATTTTTTTTTAATGCGACAAGTCATTTTTTCTAAAAAGTCCTGATCCTGGAAAAAAACGGGAAACGGCGTCGGAAACCTCTTGTCGAGTTCTATAACCCTGTTAAAACCTCATATTTTTCCGATCTTTTTTAAATGCACCAGGTCATTTATTTTAAAAAGTCTTAATCCTAGAGAAAAACGGGAAACGGCATCGAATACCTCTTGTCGAGTTCTATAACCCTGTTAAAACCTCATATTTTTCCGATCTTTTTTAAATGCACCAGGTCATTTATTTTAAAAAGTCTTAATCCTAGAGAAAAACGGGAAACAGCATCGAATACCTCTTGTCGAGTTCTATAACCCTGTTAAAACCTCATATTTTTCCGATTTTTTTCAAATTCACCAGGTCAATTTTTCCAAAAAGTCCTGATTTTAAAGGAAAACGGGAAACGGCATCGGACACCTCTTGTCGAGTTCTATAACCCTGTTAAAACCTCATATTTTTCCGATCTTTTTTAAATGCACCAGGTCATTTATTTTAAAAAGTCTTAATCCTAGAGAAAAACGGGAAACGGCATCGGATACCTCTTGTCGAGTTCTATAACCCTGTTGAAACCTCATATTTTTCCGATTTTTTTTAAATGCACCAGGTCAATTTTTTCAAAAAGTCCTGATCCTGGAAAAAAACGGGAAACGGCGTCGGATACCTCTTGTCGAGTTCTATAACCCTGTTAAAACCTTATATTTTTCCGATCTTTTTTAAATGCACCAGGTCATTTATTTTAAAAAGTCTTAATCCTAGAGAAAAACGGGAAACGGCATCGAATACCTCTTGTCGAGTTCTATAACCCTGTTAAAACCTCATATTTTTCCGATTTTTTTTAAATGCACCAGGTCAATTTTTTCAAAAAGTCCTGATCCTGGAAAAAAACGGGAAACGGCGTCGGATACCTCTTGTCGAGTTCTATAACCCTGTTAAAACCTTATATTTTTCCGATTTTTTTTAAATTCACCAGGTCAATTTTTCCAAAAAGTCCTGATCCTAAAGGAAAACAGGAAACGGCATCGGATACCTCTTGTCGAGTTCTATAACCCTGTTAAAACCTCATATTTTTCCGAGTTTTTTTAAATGCACCAGGTCAATTTTTTCAAAAAGTCCTGATCCTAAAGGAAAACGGGAAACGGCATCGGATACCTCTTGCCATGTTCTATAACCCTGTTAAAACCATATATTTTTCCGATTTTTTTTTAATGCGACAAGTCATTTTTTCTAAAAAGTCCTGATCCTGGAAAAAAACGGGAAACGGCGTCGGAAACCTCTTGTCGAGTTCTATAACCCTGTTAAAACCTCATATTTTTCCGATCTTTTTTAAATGCACCAGGTCATTTATTTTAAAAAGTCTTAATCCTAGAGAAAAACGGGAAACGGCATCGAATACCTCTTGTCGAGTTCTATAACCCTGTTAAAACCTCATATTTTTCCGATCTTTTTTAAATGCACCAGGTCATTTATTTTAAAAAGTCTTAATCCTAGAGAAAAACGGGAAACAGCATCGAATACCTCTTGTCGAGTTCTATAACCCTGTTAAAACCTCATATTTTTCCGATTTTTTTCAAATTCACCAGGTCAATTTTTCCAAAAAGTCCTGATTTTAAAGGAAAACGGGAAACGGCATCGGACACCTCTTGTCGAGTTCTATAACCCTGTTAAAACCTCATATTTTTCCGATCTTTTTTAAATGCACCAGGTCATTTATTTTAAAAAGTCTTAATCCTAGAGAAAAACGGGAAACGGCATCGGATACCTCTTGTCGAGTTCTATAACCCTGTTAAAACCTCATATTTTTCCGATTTTTTTTAAATGCACCAGGTCAATTTTTTCAAAAAGTCCTGATCCTAAAAAAACGGGAAACGGCATCGGATACCTCTTGTCGAGTTCTATAACCCTGTTAAAACCTTATATTTTTCCGATTTTTTTTAAATGCACCAGGTCAATTTTTCCAAAAAGTCCTGATCCTAGAAAAAACGGGAAACGGCATCGGATACCTCTTGTCGAGTTCTATAACCCTGTTAAAACCTCATATTTTTCCGATTTTTTTTAAATGCACCAGGTCAATTTTTTCAAAAAGTCCTGATCCTAGAGGAAAACGGGAAACGGCATCGGATACCTCTTGCCATGTTCTATAACCCTGTTAAAACCTCATATTTTTCCGATTTTTTTTAAATGCACCAGGTCAATTTTTTCAAAAAGTCCTGATCCTAGAGGAAAACGGGAAACGGCATCGGATACCTCTTGTCGAGTTCTATAACCCTGTTAAAACCTCATATTTTTCCGATTTTTTTTAAATGCACCAGGTCATTTATTTTAAAAAGTCTTAATCCTAGAGAAAAACGGGAAACGGCATCGAATACCTCTTGTCGAGTTCTATAACCCTGTTAAAACCTCATATTTTTCCGATTTTTTTTAAATGCACCAGGTCAAT